>WOGR01005704.1:0-13607 GCA_015342045.1 Leptinotarsa lineolata | reverse complement strand
GAAATGGACACCAATACGTCTTGACACAATCATGTTACTGGAATTGCAAAGGCTGCTTCTCAAAAGCTTGGAACACTATTCCGAACCAGAAAACTGTACACACCTTAGCAACTTTTGATGCTTTATAAAGCTCAGATGGGACCTTGACTTTTTGGAGTATTATTCCCATGTATGTAGCTCTGCCCCTAAGCATACACTGAAGCTGCTGGATTCCATCCAGAAAAGAGCCATCCGCTCGACTGGAGACACAAACATCACTTGAAACCTTCATAGTCTGGAACATCAAAGAAAGGTCGGAGATTTGTCTCCCTTTTGTAGATACTTTCACGGGAAGTGTTCAAGGGACTTGGCACATTTGATTCCACCAAGAGCTGTACATGACGGACTGTGGCTGCTCATCGTTTTAAGGTTCAACTCAGTACACCTCGAACTTCACTGTTTAAAAACTCTTTCATTTGGAGAACTGCGTTCATGTGGAATGAACTTCTTGAGAAAGTTTTTCCAAATTGATTTAACCTCCAGCGATTCAATTCCATTGTGAATCATCACTTTCGCACAGGCACCGCACCGCTCTTAGAGCGCCTTAAGGTTTATCCTGTAGTGCTTGTGTTTTTTCTTCAAATAAAAAAATGTTCACAGGTTAAAATAATTACCTGGTATAGTATTTCATTTCACGCTTATATACCTCACATTTTTTATGGATCTTATTTACACTTCTCAGTAAATTTTGTATGAATCAACGATAAGTGCAAATCAACATGCAAGATATGATACCCGGTTTATTACGGATTATCAATTTTTCAAATAGTAACAACGGTATCAAAATTCCTAAAAGTTGAGGAATTTCCATCAGCAACTATTCTTGAATGATACATTTGTTAATAGAGAAAGTAATTTATTATTTAGACGGTAGCCAGTTGGTTAGTGTGAGTGCTTCGTTCTACCCATTGAATAATCAACAGCTATTTGCGAAAGTTAGTTCGATCCCAGCTCTGGGACGATGCTGAACACTCCGAATCGACTGGTGTGTGCATGTTGAAATGTGAGACCTTGGTAATCCTTAAGTCACACACGTTTGGATTTCTGAGGGTTATCGTTCGTACGAGGACGGTAGGTAGTTAACGAGAAAAACAATTTCAACTTCATTTCTTTTTCAGTGTCAAACATTCCATGTCTGAAATTTCTTAAAATTTTTAATGGGTCTCAGCGAAATGAGTTATTTTATATTTGTAGTTATTCCCCTATTGTAACAATTCCGATCTCCAAATGAAGGATTTTTTAAAATCATCAGTAATAAAAATAGGATCTTGTATTCATTGATTTGCTTCACATAATAATTAAGGGATAGCTAATTCATCACAACAAGCAATTCTCACTTGTTCCTCCTTGTACAATACGTCTGATTCAGTGAAACTTCCTGAAAAGATTCACTTCCATTTCCTGTTACGAACATAAGTTAGTAATTACTTTTGGATTGCATCACTGAAATAAAAAGAAATAATAACGAAGTAAACTTTCATTCCTTCCAGTAATCCAAAATCAATCATCGGGAAAAACAGCAGCTGTATCTGCCGTACCCAGGACCAAAGTTAAAGTTTCAGGAGGAACTCAAACTTGTTCGAGCGATCTTCAACAATCTCATAGTAAGTAAGAGCTTTTACCGATATACAAAAATTATATACCTACTCCTCGATTTATCGATTGAATATACCGACAAATTACATTACTTATAAATGATGATTCGCGGTTAATGAAACATTACTTCTGGAATTATCCGTTTGAATTTATGAAATATTTCTTGCCGGTTATATCGATATGTTGAATTATTACCACAGGTTTCTCTAGTTTCAATGTAATTTCACTTACTGGAATCGTCGGTATAACTATAAAAATGTGCTTGTATAGGTATTCTGGAATATTAGAAATTGTCAATTTTTTTACTAATCGGATGTAAAAAAATTCTATCAGATAGATTATTACTCACAAAAAATACACAGAGAAGTTATACCTGACGATATAAAATAATCGTCTGATAATATCAGAGTGAACTGAAATATTGATTCGTTGTCGTTATTATATTGTCCAGTTTAATATGCTGGGAAGCATAATGGCATTACATAATTACCTACTCCCAGGAGGTTTTGATATATGCATTCATTATTTATGGCCATTGTGTTTCGTACACTAATAGAACGTGTCCATTTATTTCCCTAAAACAATAATTTGAATATATGAGGACAAAAAACAAATCACTAATTACATAAACCCGTAATAATAAAGTAGAAACAAGTATATTTCATCTCCTAGTGAAAGGCACGTCGAGAAGTACTTTGAAAGTTCGGAGAGATCACTTTCCAATTGAAAGCCTCGCAAAAAAAATTGCATTTGCTGAGGACTACAGATATAAATCAATCAATTTAGCGTTCTTACATTTTCTTTTCATTGCTTCTTGCTTATTAATTTTTCACTCAATTTTTTATATTGTTTAATTTTCAACCAACGCATCCGAATATTTCAAAAATATTTAAAATCTGTGAATGGACACCTCCACAGGTGTCATGAAAGTATGAGAAAGTTAATCTTATATTTTGTATTTGTATTTTATCATAGCTTCAACATAATGACACACAGCATCTTCAAAAATGAGGAGTATAACTCTCTGAAAACAGTTTAAATAAATTTCGTAAGATCGTGTTTACTAAACTTGCTGATTTAGAACAATTACGTAATAAATAAACATGATACATCACTCAAAGTACTCTGATTATTATTTGTGTTACTTTTTACAAAATATGAAGCCCTTTTAGTGTAGCGAATATTTTGCAGTTCATTATTTTCTAACGAATCTCTACCTTTTTAGAGGCTAGTCCGCCGCAGTTCAAGAGTTACTCCCTAACAGGCAACACTGCTAACCAGCTTAGTCAGTCAGTTAGGGAGCGGTTGATGATGGGCTCGCAAAGTCTTCCGAAGGGTGCAGGACACCAAGACTATGGTCTTGTTATGAGGCAGGGCAGACCGAAAGCAAGTGATGGTTCATTATCTGATACGCAAGCTATCGATAGTACCAGTCCATATGCACCTTGGCTTCGACACAGGTACGGTATTATAGGAGATAAAATTATAGTAGATATATGTGTTCGGTTCCTTGTTTTCTTGGGAATCACGAAACAGTGCTTGAAATTTCAAAAAGGTAATTTTTGTAAGCTCAATGATAAGCTCTTCTAGAAAAAAATTAACTGAGAGGGTAGTCTTCCATGGTTCGAGAAAGGGAGTATACTATAAAGTAATTTATGATTTAGATATTTCAGAGATAAGCACCATATTACCTATTATTCACATTTATGGATTTTTCACTTTTCTAAAATAAAAAAAAGTTTTTGAATTTTTCAAAGTTGGGGCATATTACTGAATTAACCCAGAAATATTTTGCGTTTGAATAACCCAAATACCTCTTCAAATTATTTTAAAACAATATTCAGCAGCATATTGTTATGATTTCAGACCATTTGAATCGATATGAATCTATGATTTATTAGTTCCAAACAATACCTCCCCAATACAATCAGATGATAAATGTGGCAAGACAAACAAACACATTGCGAGGTCACATCGAGCATTATTAGAAGGCTGGTCTACCGGATCAAAGTCTCCTTCTGAAAAAGTGAAGCAGCTGTTGTCACCAACATTGGAAGTGTTGATGGTTTTGTTAAGGGCGGTTTATTGTTGTTTGATGGCGATTACCATGAAGACATGAAAGGCGATAAGTTTGAAGAATATTCTGAGCAAATGTTAGCATTTCATCTGGATCTAATTCTATAATTGTGATGGATAATGAAAGTTATATTTCCAGAAAAGTTGAAAGAATACCAACTAATGCACGAAGAAAAGCGGATATCATTGAGTGGCCTCGTCAAAACAACTCACCATTTGATGAAAGTATGGTTGAAAAAGAAGTATTGTCTATAGTATATTCAAATTAAACTCATTTCACGAAATATGTAGTCGACAAGATGGCACAGAAACGAAATATTATCATTCTGCGTCTACTCTCTTATCATTGTGAACTCAATTCCATTGGCCTCAAGTAACGGGTTTTGTTGCGAAAAGAATTACAGCATTCGAAATAGAAGATTTCAAAACACTCCTTGAGGATTTCTTTTTTATCTATTTTGAGCATTTATTATTTTTTACGATAAAGAAATAGTGCTATAATAATGTTCGAAGTATTGTTACTTTTTCATACATTTTCCAAAACGACCATTGTATTCTAGTACTATTACTATTCCTTAGTATATATATTTGCATAATTTTTATGTCAGGTGAGAAATTCAAAGAGAAGAAGTATATGTATTCACATAATTTTTATGTCAGGTGAGAAATTCAAAGAGAACGAATGCTCACCTAATGAGAACAACATGTATAGATAGAGGTATCTTTCAATCACTTTCACCGATAGATTGCCTATTTATTAAATTAATGTGTTTCCCCAATAATTAACACGTAATTTATCACAAAAAATTTGCAAAAAATTGTGGATCAGTTGTTACAAAAACCTTTCTGATATAGGACTCAACAATTAGAAATCTTGATGAAACTAAAGCTCAAAACCAAAGCATTAATGATCCAACACCAGACAACGCTGATTCGACCTGTTATAGGTGTCATCAGTAGTGATGGGATGATCCACAATGCATTGTTAGACTTCAATGATCTTAAAGAACAATCAGTATAGTAGATAATGGATCACAAATGCTTTCTGTGTGGGCTTTGGTTTCATTTAGTTGCCTTGCAGTGAAAGCTGTAGAGAAAGACACAAAACGATTTCTCATTTGTCGTTTGGTGTCGAAACTGGTCTCTGCAAAAGGCTGTCGTTGGGGTCTTGTTCATCTTGGATAGGCAATATTCGAATTTTCAGTCGGTCCCATATAGATGACATCTTCGTATGGAAAGAGGTCCTTGCTTATACATACTCACTAATCGTTTTGTGTCAAAATGTATGTTGAATGAAAATAAACGTGATGTGCATCATTCATCCCATTTTATCATCAATGTTCTATTTGCAGAAGAAGTATCAAATGAGAACTTTCACCTTTAACAGTAAACTAATAAATCTAACGATTTTGTTCAAACTCAGTAATACGTCATATATTCTCAACCAGAGAAAATTTTCGAATGAAGAAAAAAGACCTGATTTCCGTTTTGATTTTGTCAGTATTGTTGAAAATTATGCTGAATATTTTATGTATTGGCTTTGTATAGGGTATTGGATATATAGTGTCCTATGTTTGACTGTAATGTAAATTGATATCTACAGTTGAATTGTAATGTTTAATCGCTTTTAAATCTGAAGGTGAGTTTACAATGCTTCCATTTAGTTTTTAGAAAGTAAATCAATATGCAAAGACCCGTACAATCTGATTTTATATCAATATACATATTTAAAAAATGTAATGGATCGCTTTCTGTTTGTCTGTTTATTTGTACGCGCTATTCTCAAAAATGGCTCAGCCGACGTTGGGGAGGTTTTTACTAAAGGGTTGTAATAAGCCAGAATTGAAATTTAATGTTCATAAATAAAAAAGTATGTCAATCCAAGGAATCACATTGAATATTCAATAGAAAAAATACTCTACCGTTCAATTGATTATGCGAGAACTTTGGTTACCTAATTATATTTATAGTTTATGAAATGATTTTCGTTCGTATAGAAAATATGCAAATACATGAGAACTTTATGCTGATCGAACATTTGGGAAAATCTAAAAACTAAAGTCCACGCGAAAAAAATCGCGGGAAACAGTTGTACAAAATATAATAAAATTTTTGGATAAACACTTGGATTTAATTTCCTATTTCAACTGTAGAAGTTGATAATTCATTTAAATTTTGTAGATGTTTGTAAACGTATATGCACACCTACTTTTATCGAAATTCTGTGCTCGTTTGAATAGAATTGTTTTTTTACAAGAATTACACATTCAGAATGGAATGTGAAAAATATAATATGTGGAACAATTTCCTCAATACCAAAACTGTGAAAAGCACCATCTTGGCACAAATAGGAGATGATAACTAATGATGATTATTTTCACACAGATTATCCCAATAAAAACTATTTTTATTTATGATATTCGTTCAATCAGTGAAGTTGGCATCCACTTTTCAGTAGCCTTTTCGATCCAAGCAGCCACAATACCAGTAGCATCGCTGAAAAAAATCCCACCATAGCTTTTTCTTACACGAAAATTTTTAAATTTGTGGAGAATCTAATGTAACCTATAATAATGAAAATATAGTATTAGTCATTTCAGAATAATCTGGCCAGCTTGAAAGTCACAGGGGTATGTTAAAAATATGTAATGAACATTTCCAAACAGTTTTATCCATTTGTGAAGAAGATAAAAGAGTATAATTCATCCCAGAATGATAAGAATCAAACATTGGTGTGTTCAGAAAAATACTGCAAGTTTGAAATTTAATGGGTGTGATAAAAGATATGTTACAAACATGTTCTAATTTTTCAAAAGAAATGAGATATATTTCACCACCGAATGATACAAACCAGACACGTAAATATGCCCCACTTTAAATTCACAAGCTGTGTTGGGAGAAATCTCAAGAAAATTTCATATTGATATCATCCATTTGCAAAGGGGGGAATGGAGTGTAATCCACCCCCGAATAACAAAAACCAGACATACTTGTAACTCTTTTCATAAAAATACTGCCAGCCTGAAATCGACAGAATGTATTGAAAGACATTTCACGGACATAGTTTATTATCATATACAATAGAATCTAGAATCTCACCGATACGTCCAATAATCCGGCACCCTCCACTCGCGCCTCACTCGCTCCTTTAAGCCTATGCCACCGTACAGAAGTAAACACTTCTGTTCGGTGCCTATGCGCTCCGTCATCGCGTCGTCGTCTAGCAGTCTAACCTCAAAACTTATCACATACACGTGCATACGTATTTACCTGTTGTTTTGAAGTGAGACTAACGCGTAGTTGAAAATGTTAAATAAACGGAAACATAAGACAATATTTTATTTATTATGATTTTTCTCTATAATCCAGTAATCTGAACATTCCAATAATCCGGCACCCGTAGGTTTTTAATAGTGCCGGATTAGTGAGATTCTACTGTATTTAAAGGGGGTGAGGAAGTATACCCCACCCCCGAATGATAAAAACCATACATATACATATTATGTCCTTGCAGAAAGATACTGCCAACTTGAAATTCATAGAGTATGTTGGGAGACATCTTAGGAACATTTGATATCAATAACATGCATTTATTAAAGGGAATGACGAGATGTCATACACCTCCGAATGGTCAAGTCGGACATGAGTCTTTTCAAAAAAAAACTACCAGCTTCAAATTCACTAGGTGTGTTGGAAGACATATTACTAATATTGCGTATCAATACCGTCCAATTTCAGAATGTATAACTGAGTGTAATCCACAACCGAATGATGAAAACCAAACATAAGAAGTTTCAGAAAATACAGCCATCTTGAAATTCACAGAGTGCGTTAAAATATATGATCAAAACATGTCTTAACAGTTTCTATTATTTGCAAAGGGGATAAGGGAGTGTAATCTACCACCAAAAAGATAAACGTCTCTTCAGAAAAATACTGCCATTTTGGAATTCACAGGATGTATTGGGAGAAATCTCAGGAACATTTTATATTATTATCATCCACCCCAATGATCGGAAATAATAAGTCGGAAATAAGTCTGTCAAAATATACTGCCAGCTTGAAAGTAAGCTCTTAGTAAACAAACAGAATAACCAGAACGATAGCAGAAGAGTTTTTATTATTAGAGGAGGCAAATGGATGATTGTATGCATCTTTATGATAATAGTAGATATATTCGCTGTCTTCCAACATATTTTATGAATTTCAAGCTGGCAGTATGTTTCATAAAGGGCTTACATGTCATGCTCGTCATTCACTTTGCAAATAGATTTTCAATTTCACTATATTTTTTTGGAAGAGCAATTGCCATGTTAAGATATATTATTGTTTCATCGACGCCATTGGTTATTTGGCTGCTAGAAAGTGGCCGCCAACTTCACACCAAACGGTTTTCAAGAGTTTTTTTCAATTTACGCGATAGAACCTAAAACAATTATTTTCAGAATTTTTGTCTTTGCGTTCATGCACGCTAATCTCACTAATAATAGCTTCACTTATAACATTCAGCGTTTGATTCATTAAGATCGATTCATAAATAATATAATTGTCAATTTAAAGAATCACTTTACTCAAAAAATGCTATTCACTTGTTAGAAAATCTAAGAAGACCCAAAAAGTGAATTCCACGCTAACGATGTCGCGGGCAAAACAGCTAGTAATTATATAAATTCGTCAATTTTTTATACTCAGTAAAGACAAAACTTCAGTGTCGGATAGATCGGGAGCATATAAATTGATTTGTGGTTCTGGCCCGAAACTTTATATTGGCTAAACGGGAAGAACATTTTTCCTAAGAATGAAAGAGAATATGAGTAATTTATTGAATGCCTAGACCAATTCCATATTTGCAAATCATCTTTGGTAGAGCAGCACGAGTTCAACCACGATTATGGAAGATTGAAAGAGAAAGTTCTGAAACTTTTTGAATGCTTGTAAATTAATAGCTTCAAGAATCAGAAAAATTTACTGAATGATCAATGAGAATTGAATTTTTTTCCTTTGTTGAATATATTTTCTAATGTGGAAATTGGTAATTAGTTACATATCTATTCAATGAGTTGGTAATTTTTTAAAAATATTTCAATTTTTAATCGTTAGTCAATAAGTAGGTTGTTTTGATTCATAATGCCTAAATTTCAGTTAGTTTATACCTAAACTAAATTATTGGTCTTTAAGTAGGTAGAAGGTAGATTCAAATTGTTATATAAAGCACGAATTCAGTCAGTATCAACACACCTGGGGAAACTATTGTATAGCGAAACACGTGTTGCGGTTTTGTGAACTGGCCAGTAAAAATCTCACAATAAAGTGTTACTTGAACACGTAATGGATTTTCCTTAAGTATCGGCCAATTCCATCACATATACATTCCTCATTCAAGTTGTTATTATCAATGTCCAATTAGAAATAAAATAGTTTTAAATAGGTATACCGGAGACAAACATGTGTTTCAGACATTTCAAATCAAAAATGAGAATGAAAATTAAAAGTAGTTTGAATTGAAGACAATTGATTTCAATTAAAATAATATAATCACTGAGCTGACAGATGATTTTTCTTTTTTTAGCAATACTTATTCAGTTGCCCCAAGATTGTCAGAAACGGATAGCATGGAATCATTGTCCAGCCTTCCAGGACACAGAAGTAGCCTGACACATGCGCGCCTTCTGAGGGATTCTTCTTCAAGACTGAGTAGGAGTAACAGCATTAGGTGAGTGTCAGTAATTAAAAAAACCGGTAAAGTTTCATATGATCTTGATGCTAATATTGTCTTCACACATATTTCTATACGAAAGTTTTTATTGTATTACTAAGACAGATCTGAAAAATAACCTGACTAGAAAAAATCTTGTGAGTTTCGTGATACGTATTGGAAAATAATAGAAAAATATCGTCAAGGTCATATTAATTCTACAATGATGAGACAATTTTCCTCTAATCATTATTTTTAACAACATATTTCTTACATACAGCTACCTCAGAGAGCGGACATTTCCAAGGTACCAGAGCGGATAAATAGAAACTATGCTGTTTACAACGTTATTTTCACATGGCTAAATATTTATAATTTCACATAAAGTAACCAGTTGAAAATGTCAGCTATACTATAAGCAACCAAAGATTTTCATCTTTTACATTCTTTTTTGGAACAATAAGTATCTGAGAATATCTTTGAAAGTGTAAGCTTTTTTTTCTCCATTTTTCATTAATATGAGAGTCTTATATTACGAGTATACCTACTGACGCTAACGAGTTACTTGTAGGTATTGTTGACTTTCTGTTTGCGATAAACTTCATTTGTAGCAAGCTTAATGGCAAATGATAGTCCATTCTCAGAAAACTTTTCTATACGTTTCATTTCACTAAAACATTTTTGTGTTTTTCCTTTCCTTTAAATTGCTTATTTCAAGCAGAATTTCGGCCTATCTTGTGAGGATCTGACATTTGTGGATATACCGAAGGTTATTGATATCAGCACCCCGGCATTAATAATTAGATTCTACTTTATCCAAGGCTTACTGTTTAATTTGCTATTCATGGTTTGAAACCTGAAATAAGTCATAGTAGGTACAGTATTCTTTGAAAGTGTTCAAATACCTCATTTCCAAAAGAAAAGATAAAAAATATAAGTGTTTTACATTTTTTTGAAAATTGTATCTACTTGACGGGTTCTCTGACACTCAGTTTCACCTTAAAATAACCAACAATTGTATCAGTATGAATTTTTGATTTCCTTAAATTCATTCTTCTTATGAATAAAACTCAGCAACAAAGGAAACATTATTATAATATATGTATAAAGAATCATGCATATGTTCCTGCATTTAGGGAAAAAGTATTCGACTTTGTCTTCATCTCCCGGTAAATTGATGAAAAACATGTATATTTGTATGAAAAATGTAAAAAATACTGTTTTCCAGAATGTTATTTTTATTCGAGATCTATTTTGGTTTTATAAATATTTAGCTCATGAATTTTCAATTACAGCTTTGCACTCACTGTTGTGTCCGCTTTGTTTGTTACTCACATTATTTCATACTACCACGAAAATAAATCACTACACGCCATGCTTAAAGTAAAACTACACACCTACACTATGACGACTTTTCCATTTATCGAAAGCTTTTAATGGAAATCATTCTGTGAACAAAGACGATTTTTTATTTGGTTGGTGCTTTATTGAGAAACGAATATCTTACCATAGATGGCTGATGAAAATTGAAATATATGTTCAAAAAAAAACAAATACTGTTTTTTCAAATTTCCATTTCAGGATTCATATTTTGATCGTTTCCTTTATTCATCCTTGTCTAGTTGCAGGGTTCATATCGTCTATTCAAAAATACATTTATATATCATCATATATATATGTCAATCATTCAAAAAAGAGCTTGTATTACCATAATGAGAAGGATTCTTTTCAAATTACTTCAAATCATAAAATATTTGTTATTATAATAAATATAAGATTTCTCAAATATGATGTACAGGTTCCTATCCAAAATGATTTTGAATCATAAAAGATTTGTTACCGAATCTTGGTAATACTTAGACCAGCCATACTCAAATTGTTTTCCGCGGAACCTCAGGGTTCCGCGATGCTCCTTTAGGAGTTCTGCATGAAATTAGAAACAAATTCAAAACACGTCTCTCTGGTCGATCATTTTGTCGCGGCGTATTAGGATTCACCAGGCGCACCCGAACTTAGTCGCCACCCACCACAGTATAGGTACTTTGTTCATTCAATTTTACCGTACAATTTTACTATGCCGCCACCGCCGATATCTACTTGTGAGCGCGCAGTCCTTTTGATAAAATCCATCTCTGAGATTAGAAGCTATAGTTGTGAACAGGCGACTTTCGGCTCTAACTAAGTCGAGAATGTTTACACCGCATTTTTTGTATTTTTTTCATTTTAATTATGGTTTTTCATTTATCAACGGCGCCGATTCGAGGATTTTTAAGAATGTTCGAGATCGAGGCTAGGACTATAAAAAAGACGATCGCGACGATCGACATTCAGTCAGTCGACTTATCGCTTCGACTTAGTGTTCGGAGTACCTACCTGATAGAAACGAAGTGTTTATTGTTCTACTGCTGTATTCTGATTCTATCAGTTCTGTACATTTCTTCTTTGGACTAACTTTCTATGCAGTGACTATCGTGCATTATTTTGACCATACCATCCTGACATGTAACATTATCAATAAAGAGGATTGGAACGTTGATTTGAAGACGTTAAACTTGTTGCAACAATGTATTCTAAAAAAGCCGAATGTTGAAAAGCAGTACGCGTGAAGTATACAGCATTTGCCGATCCAGACGATTATGCAACGACGTCAAGTTCCACGGTTTCAAAGGCAAAAAAAGGAAGTATGATGAATCATATATCAGTTTCGGATTTGTTGATTCCAACGGCTCACCTCTCTGCATGCTGTGTAGTAAACTGCCTCCTAATAGTTCCATGGCACTTGCCACCCCGAGTCTAGAGACAAGAATAAATAATTTTTTGTACGTAAAAAAGAACAGTTATTGGAAAGTCAGAAAACTATGATACATATCATTCAAACTATCAATGAAACGGCCATGGACGTATCATATTTAGTTAGCTATCGAATTGCACAAGCAGATGAAACGCACACTATCACTGAAAATTTAATAAAACCATGTGTGTTAGACATAACAAAATGTATGCTCGACAAAAAAGCATCTTTCTACTCTGTCGCTATCAAACGATACTATTTCAGGAAGAATTCATGATCTGGCGAAAGTTGTCTTGAAGAATACATGCTTATGTGTTCATCGCTGCCCATGAATACTACCGGAAAAGAAATTTTTGATAGAATGTATACTTTATCAAATCACGACCACTACAATACCGATTATTCTCATTATCGTGTGAGTATTATGGGAGCAAACATAAAACACTGCTGCTCCATACAGAAGTGCGATAGCTGTCTAGGGTTAAAACTTCAACAAGGCTATTTGAACTCAGAGCCGAGTTACAAATGTTTCTTTAAGATACTTCATTCAATTTGAAAGACCGTTTTTATGATAAAATTTGGTTGTTTGTGCAGAATGTTCATCCAATTCATAAACCGCACAACTACAGAGATAAAGTTGATATTTTTTACTAACCTGATATACTTCTTCGGACCGGCATATGAATACTACTACGGCTAAACAAAACAAATTTTTTATCATTTGCAAATATAACTTGGGCAACTAGTGGTATAAAATTATATAGACAAGTTCATCTGAAGCAGTACTGTAACTGAATAACCATTTTCAACTATCCGAAGTCACTGTTGTAGGTACTCATCACCAATTCTACATACATTTCAGTTTTTCTTCTACTTCAATTTTCTCAAAAAGACTATTTTTTCAATTTACCATCAGGGTATATCTCTTGTCCCATTAAATATGTAGTAGATACTATGCAGCTTATTTTTCCATTTAGATAATAAAATGTTTTTCAAGCTATTTCTATTTCATAGTAAGTTAATAACTATTTAATTTATTAAACTTGTAAAAATGCAGTATTGAAAGTAACTTAGCGTTCCTTTCAATAGAAAAATCAATAGATTTTTACTTTTGGCATTCTCATACGATAACAAATATGTACAATTGGACATATTTATTATATAATGCAAAAATCTTTCAACATGATATGCCCCTGAAGAGTTCATATGAATTACCTGTTTGGATACAATGACACATCCGATAATCAGCCAGATCACCTGACCTAACGCTTCTGGACTTAGGACATTATTGAAAAGAAAGTATTTATATTAATTCACAGAAAGATTCAAAGATTCACAGTATTGAAACAATTTGTAAAACAAAAATTCGATTGCGTCAACAATTAGGTTAACGAATTGAACATATGGCTA
>WOGR01005703.1:0-13609 GCA_015342045.1 Leptinotarsa lineolata | reverse complement strand
CAACAAGCTTTGCACGGACTGGTTATCAGTCATAGTAGGAAACGCTAGTTGAAGTTCCAGAAAGTCACATACGTTTTTGCTAACTCTTGAACATGTATCAAAGCAAATTATTCTAACACATATTCAGGTACTTTACTTAATTCTGGTAATTATATATTTACAACTTCTAAATAATTAATGAAAAGGGTGGAAATTGGAAATCAATCACTACTGATTAAATATACAGTGCAGTCATAAAAAGTTCCCATCCCCCCTTTCAACTTCTGAATGAGACAAGATATCAAGGTCAGACGAAGTTTATATAAAGAGACATCATTTTCAGCACAGCCAACCTGTAATAATGAGGAGTTGCCCCATCTTGCTGTAATGTAACATCACAATCATCCAAACCGGCGGATGATGCTTCTTAGAATGGCCTGCTGAAGCACCTGATGTATTCCGATGTTTTTGAGAGGATATGTGAAATCTAAAGTGCTTACAGAGAAATTACCTCAGAAACATCACTTAATGTAAACAGACTTCATTATTACCACACGTTTCCCTAACACCGTAGCTTCATCGATACATGATAACTATTTTCGCAAACATTTTTCACTTCTAGACGCGTTTGGCTAACACCGTAGCTTCATCGATTATTGAGTCATTAAATTTTGCTGACTGCTTAAACATTATAATGGTTGTTTCAATTCATACTTCATTGGATAATGCATTCCGTAAAATTATTATTTTCTACAAATATTTGGACCTTTTGAGATTGCAACCGAGTTGAATACAAATTGAGCTGGCCTCACTGCAACAAAATTTTCAAAAAAAAATCATACTTACCCATTTGGTCCCACTAAACCATAATGTCGACCTTGAGCAATCAACAGATTTGCATTGACGAACAGATCATTTCCTTTAGCTGAAATGCTGAAATTTTCAATCTTGATATCTACAGCATTTTCTAAAGCAGCTTTCTGCCCTGCCGTCTTCTGTGCTTGGGATACTGTGAAGTTACTATCCAACTCCGAATGTCCTTGTCCACCTTTTTTTAACATTGTTTCCACTTGTTTCTCATACTCCTGCTGTTTCTTCAATTTCTTCTTTTCTTTGTGCGTTAATTTTTTCTCTTTTATATCGTCTGACAGTTTTTTTTCCCCAATGTGAGTGGAAGAAAGCTTTTCGGTTATTTCCTCTGTCACAGTTTCTATTTGATCTTCCGCTGGTAAAATCTCTGCTTTATCATTTGAAGACACAGGTTTGTTCTCTGTAGTTTGGACGGCACTTTCATTTTTCATTTCATTTTTTTCCCCAGCTTTCTTTTTGCTTTTCTTTTTTTTCTTTCCGATATAACTTGGTTCATCTTCTAAATCATTATTTTTTTGAATGACATCTTCGTTTGTTTTCAATTCCTCACTGAGTTCCTTTTCCTCAACTTCTTTTCTATTTGATTTTTCAATAATTTGGTCCTTATCTTCTACAACATCAAACTGATGATTCTGATCCTGTGATGGAAAACTGTTTTCTCTTAACCCGACTTCATTTTCATCAAGGTCTTCCTCTTCATCGACTTGAATTTGATTTTTCGTTTTAGATCCTTTCTTTACAGGCAGCGGCACTTCATCAGAATCATCGTCCTTTTTCTTTTTGGATGCCTTTTTCTTACTACCTTTCTTTACGGGCTTTGGTATGTCGTCATCAGATTCATTTTCGATATGTTTCTGTTTCCCCTTGTTACTTTTTTTCACCGGTTTTGGAACTTCATCAGATTCATCACTAGTGTCAAGTTTTTGGGAATTGTCATCGTCACTTTCTTCGTTTCTACCTTTCATTTTACCACCTTTTTTGACCGGGACGGGAGTATCATCCTCAGATTCATCAAAATCCTGTTTTTTCTTCTTATTTTTCTTTTGCGATTTCTTTATTGCAACTGGAGTAGGTTCGGAATCTCCACCTGAAAGGTTGACCTCAATTTCTTTGTCTGACCAGTCATCTTTTTTGTTTGTTTTCCCTTAAAAATAATCAGAATTAGGAATTTCTGAAACTTTTATTGTTTCCATACAGAATAGAAAAGAATTTTGAAAATATCGTTGACACAACAAACAGTGTTCTCTAATTTTTAAAAAAAAATCATTATTGATAATTTTAAGAATGAAGTGTTTAGAGTTTAGACCATCCATGAATAATATCACCACAATCAACTTAAATAAATGACAGGTTAATTTGTTCAGTTATACTAGATAGTATTATCAAAATAATCAAAAAAACCAAGGTGATAGACCATATCAAGGGCATCAATTACTCAACATACACAGAAACACAGTTATGGGTATTTTTTTATTGGCAATATCAGCAAAAGGTACAGTCTGTTGATGGTACGTTTGTCAAATATAGTACAATCCGCTGACTAAAGTTCCTATTGAAATCAGAATTAGAACATGATAGTACAAAATTATTTATTTCATATGGACAATTTTTTTTTTACTTTCAAACTTTTCAAGGATTGAGAATTGCTTATCTAAATTCAACAACAATTTGTTGACATTCACCTAAAAGTCAGATTATAATCATAATTTATTGGATAATATCTAATTTCAAAGCACAATTCAGAAAAGTTGTCAAAACTACTTTCTTTTTATGATTAATTCTGAAGTTACTTGATGAAGACCCATAGTAATTTCACAAACTACACCTTATGATTTGGTCTTCACAAATTTCATTTATAAAAAATATCACATGTTTCTCTAACACAGTAACTACTGTGTTAGTTTAAAAATAAAGTTTCTGGAGATCACACACGTAATTCACTACGAAAAAGCTACTGTGTTAGCGAAACATGTCGTGATATTTTTCAAATATCTTTCGAAGGAATTGTTCATGTGATTCAAAACCAGAGTTGAAATTCGCAATTTTCAAGTATTTTTGTAAGTTACTTTCTATCTGTAAATACTTAGAAAATGGTTGAATATTTTACGCCGGATAAGTCAATAATGCACATTATTTGAAGGGACCATTCTTTTAAAAAAATTTGAAATTTTTTTTGTCGTTTTATAAATGTTTTTAAATTTTTATTAGAGTATGCGAAACCCACATAAAAAATCTTATAACTCTTGAACTGAATACCTAATCTATCAGATTCAAACAAAATGAAGGATGATTGTAAATAAAAATCAGAGCTATGGTCAAACTTATTTATATTATACACATAAACATCACTTGGTTATTTATGGGAAAGAGGTTCGGTTTCCAAAAAAAACCTGTTCGACTTTCTACTTCTCCATAATAAATAATGAGGAATTTTCAAACTAGGAAGAAAAATCGAACGTCATTGAAACTGTTCGCAAAGCTTTGTAGATCAAAAGTTAAAAATCATAAATCGAATGTTCAAACAAAGTAATTTCTGTGTAATTCGATGTTTACGATTGAAGTAGTATCAGATGGATTTTTGTTGAAGATTGCAACTCAAAGAAACTCCTGTGTATGCACTGCATATCTTTATGAAGTGTTTTTATTACAGTTTTTTTGGGTGCTTGATCTATGCAATTTTGGAGAGTATTTTTTGATATAATTTTTTTCTTTGTATAATCTGCACTATATATACGAAATACGTTCAGAAAATTACAAGGATTTTCAAATTTCATGGGATTAGAGAGTCCCATTGTCATTATTTTTTATATGTTGGTATACATGCAATTTTTTCGAATATTCTGGCAACAAAATTTGTTCCAAAATTGTTGATTTTTTAACAGCGACGAATGGAAGTTTCTCAGGAGTCACCAAATGCAGTCAAGTCAATGACGATAAAGAATTACTAAAAAGTGTTTAACAGGTAACATAATAAGGGTTTACAAATATGATGTCAGAACCAAGGCCAAATTGTCCCAGTCGAGGCATTTTATATATCGCCAAGAACGAGAAAGGCTCGACAAGAGCGGACAAACGTGAAGGTTACACTCACTGAGTTTTTCGACTTTGATGATATCATGCATCTTGAATTGTTGCCACAAGGTCAAATGGTCAATAAGTAGTACCACCTTCAAGTTCAAAGCCGTTTGCGTGAAGCAATCTAAAAGAAAAAATCCCGTATTTGTGGAAAAACATTTCATGACTCTCCCACCACGATAATGCACCTTTTCCAATCTATTAAAATGTGGAAAGATCATCCCGATCTTCAAGAGGAGAAAGGGATAGTCCATTTAGTGAAGAAAATTTGAGGCCAATAACTCTCCCATCTTTTTTTTCTAAATTATTTGAATATTGTTTCCTGGACATATTCTTGAAGCAGCTTGGTGATAGAAATATTTTAACAAAATGACAGCATGGTTTTCGTAAGAATGACTCAGCTTAAATTGCCGGTTCCTCATTTTGTGAAAATATATTGAATCATATTGAGGCGGAAGACTCCTCTGTTGCGATCTTTAGTGACTTCAGCAGGGCGTTGACTGTGTCGATCATTATCTCTTAATACACAAACTTTCAGAGTATGAATGAATGGTCCTCCATTTCATTGGTTCAAATAATTTTTGTATTCACATTTAAAATATATCATTATTACTGTTTGACAAATATCAAATACAAAAGTGTGCCTATGAATTTAAGAGTTCCCCAAGGGTCAATCATGGGGCCTATTCTTTTCATACGCTATATAAATTATCTTGACAATTAACACAGGCTCATTTCACTTCATATGCTGATGAAACTCCTATTATAGTATCTGAGAAAACAAATATTCATCTAGAAAATCCCTGTTATCAGCTATTGAGTAACTGGAATAACTGGTTCACAAATAACTATTCATTCTTGAATGCACAGAAAAAAACCTACATTTTCCTAATCGACAAAATTGGTATAACTATTCAAGTCTCAAAAGTGAGGACACTGATTTGCAGAAACACAAGTTTGAAAATTCTTTAGAGTACACATCGATGAACATTTAAATTTCAAAACTCACTGTTCTAAATTTGTCTCTGAGGCGTATAAATTGAAGAATTTGAGAACTGTCATCACTGAAAACCAACTGATAAATGAACAAATTCTGGGCTAGTTTTGTCTGCTACTGCAACACATCATCAGTGGTATGTGTGTTTATTGCGAGGACAAAAGTAATATCTCGAAGTCTCAGCAACAAACTATGTTGTTATACAACTGTTTTATTGAGTCTAGGCTGTGAAATGGACTATGTTTCTGTGGAGCTTCCACATTATTTTTTAAGCTCAGACAAGGGTTGTTTGATCTTTAGCTAGTGTCTCCAAATCAACAAGTTGAAAGAACTATTTCAACAAATTCAATATTTTGACTCTTACTTCTTTATATATCATGGAACTATCTCTCTGATTTCCAAAATAAATCACAATTTAGAGAGAGAGAGAGAGAGAGAGAAATACGTTCATTGTCGTAAGAAAAAATTCTTGTTGACAAGCGTTTTTGAACTATGTTAAAGTAGAACCTAAAATCTTATCTACATAAAATAGAATGTCGTACACATTTTTACAGAGCAAATAAATTTTATACAAATTAAAATTTTTTTTGAAAGTATATGTTATAGTGATATACTATAGTAAATCCTATAATTCATGAAGAGTGGTCATTGTAAAATTCATCCAAATCATAACAGGCTTTATCAATTAAATTTTCGCCTAATTTTTTCCTGAAAATAGTCAAAGAACAACTCTTCAGGTTCATGGGAATTTAAATTCATTATTACAATAATACAGTTTATTGTATGATTTTCACTATAAAGGGTTTTACAGAAACCGCGACAGGTGTTTCCCTATACAATAGCTTCCTCAAGCGTTAAAACTAATTTACTTCTGAATAACAAACTATTTTATACTTCAACATATTATCTTCTTTCTACCTAAATCTACCTGAAACAATCGTGAAAAACATCTACCTGGAAATGAACAGATTCAACAATGGTGAATTATTCAATTCCATTCAATTTGTTCATTTCCATACTCTCAAACAGGTTAAGTTTTAAACACAGAAGGACATGAGTTCAATCATGAATTCAAGCCCCCCCATTTCCAGAAGAAATGGTTTGAAACTTAACCTGTTTGGGAGTATGGAAATAAACAAATTCGGAATACCTAACGAATGATCAAATGGAATTGAATAATTCACCATTGTTGAATCTGTTCATTTCCAGGTAGAAGTTTTTCACGTATATTGTTTCAGGTAGATTTAGGTAGAAAGTAGATAATATGTTAAACTATAAAATAGTTTATTATTCAGAAGTAACTTAGTTGTAACGCTTGAGGAAGCTATTGCTGTCGCGGTTTCTGTAAAACCCTTTATAGTGAAAATCATACAATAAACTGTATTCTTGTAATAATGAGTTTGAATATGGATTTTCATCAAGTATCTGCCAATTCTATTCAATCGTGGGAATTTCATTGTACATCTTTATTCCATTGTATATCAATGAATACTTTACCCTCGTTGTTGTGGGCCGGGGAAGTCTGATCAAGTTAGCTTGGCGTGTATTATAGTGTGGCTTGTTTGTATCATCAAGAGCAGATATATTTTTATGAATCAGACTTACTGTTTCAAAGATGAATAGAGAGATTATTATTAGTGCTCTTGGAACTTTGCCCTGCACACATACCAGACAGCTCGCTTCTGTAAAACAAAAACAGTCTGTAGCATGCTTCTGCTGCATACTTTCCAGAAGGCAATGCCATATCTTATATGTGCATCTACAAAGACAAAGTAAGCAGATCTTACAAAGGTTCTACCTAGTTCTTTTGAAACTGACTTAAAAACAAAACAGCCAGATACTAGTTTTTTTATTAAGCTGAATATGATCCTCAAATTCAAGACTTGATGATAGTCATTATTCTTGATCATTAGGACAAATGTTGAATTATCATATACCACATGCTAAATATATAATGAAATTAATAAATCATGGAATATACTGTGGGAAAACATATTCAAAAATCTGAGTACGGATATAAAAAATTTTTCCCAATGTTCAGATTTTCTGTTACAACTGTTTTTACTCCTTTTTAGTTTTCACATCAGTAAGTGCTCCAGTATATGTAGTTTTTTTGCTCCAATGGTCGACGTATCCTATTCAGTTATGTAATTATCTTCACAAGAAATGAAAGTTTCATTAGATACTATGACAGTCATAGTTGAACAGACATAATTTGTTCAGATATCATTTAAATGGACCATGTGAGTAGCTCTGTACTTATTCAGAACCAATCCCTGATTTGCTGAAGTTGTTCCTCAGTTCTATACTGATATTATACTTCAAAAAAAATTCTCAAGTATGCTACTGAGTATACCTTCCCAGTACTCTTCATGTTTCTTATTAACCTATTTGTTGATTGATTTTTGTACCCCTACAGCTGTTTTAGGACATATAACGGGTGATTCTCTAAGGTGGCTCACCCTTATAACTTTTTTATTAATGGAGATAGAAAAACGAAATTAGGTGGTTGTGTATTATAGTTCAATTTCATACAAAAATGATCTTTCACAAAAAGCCGACAAACCCCCTTTCCATTTGAAAAAATCAAGTTAACTGGAAAAATTCATATTTGCGACTGTGAAATAATTCTTAAAACGACTGAAAAATCATAAGACTCACAGCCATACTTTTCCCATGTTACTTGATCAAGAATGAAGCGATTTACACAATCGGTGGCATTCTAGATCAAAAAATGAAAATTTGAATAAAAATGATTTTATTTGTCAAATATTGATAAGTGAAGTATTGTTGGAATCAGAATGTCACTCTTGATCAAAATAAGTAAAAATATATAGGGTGTCCCTTTAAAAAATCGAAAGTTGTGGTCATTTCCAGTCAAACCGGAAGTACGGCAAAGCAAGTAAATATGTCAAAAAATGTAAATTGAACTTTGATACACATCCCCCAAATTTCGCTTTTCTATCTCCAATAATAAAAAAGTTATAGGGGTGAGCCACCTTAGAGGATCACCCAGTATATGAATAAGTATCTAGTACACTCATCAACTTTTTCATTGCATGTGATTTCGGAGTGTCCTGGCACCCAGTCTGAATATTATTGTTTGGATCTTCAGTACCCCCCTCCAAGTGCAGCCTGAGAGTCTGACAAAATATCGAGCCGCCCATTTTGTTGAGGCCTCAAATTGATATTAATTATGCATATCGAGAATGTTTTTACTTCATTTTAAAAATTGATGTACATTGACTAAACAGGTAGCGTTATGTAAAGTTCTTCCTGCACAATATATTCCAGCTATTGTACCATGTTCGATTTTTGACCCATCTTCATACCAGATGTATCATTATGTTAAAAGATACGTCTTTTATAAAAACTTTAAGAGGTATGAGATTAATTGAGGAATGTTTACCTTTTTTATTGGATTTTCTACTTCCTCCTATTTGTGGATCAACGTTTTTTGACTTTTCCAGTGGCTCAGATGTTCCTGGAATAAAGATTAATGAGTTCAGATAGGAACATTCTCAATTCTTTCTATACCTTTTTCCGCAGTTTCGTCATCACTCCAGTCATTTTTACCCCGCTTTCCCTTTTTGGTAGCCTTTGACTTTGAAATTTTCAAAGTATTTTCTTCATCATTAGATACACTGGGTGCTTCCTCACCGAAATCATCTTCAACATTTTTTCCTTTTTTATTTCCACGTTTTTTTAACATTCTTGAGCAATTTTCAACACAATATGGCTTGTCAGTTTTGGATTTATAACCTAACCTAACTAATTCACTCAAACTTAGACAAGAGAAGTACTCAAAGCACCAGAGCACAACCCAACAGCACAACTAAGATTTTATGTCATCTGTAACCTTAGATTTTCATTATTCTTCTTTTTTTCACCTTGGAATAACCTTAGCACAGAGGAATGATGAACTTAGCTCGTGGCGTACGTAGAATCGAAAGAAACCTGGAGAAGTGTTGTTTCACGCACGGAAACATTTGGTTTCACATTTCTGTGAGAAAAAGTAACATATCATAGTAAAACATAATATATTCACAGTGATGGGTTAGTGTATTTTAGATGACCATTTTGAAATGGTATTTCCATTGTCTGGTATTTCTATGCAACTGTCGAGATACGCTCCGTAACCAATATGTAACCGATTATCGCTGTTGCTCTGACAACAATACTGTCCAAACTGAAAAAAAACAAGCTTATCAAGAACTGTTTCGATAACCAAAGATCTTACCAAGAACAAACCAGAAGAGACAAAAGCGGCAAAGATGCCGGACAACATAACCGTCAGACTACTTTGAGGGAAATAAATTAATTGTAGATGAGATAGCTTACATTATTTCTGATATACGTGCTGAACTAAATCTCTTCATTAGTACATATATTCCAAAATCTCCTTCGCCGAAAGCTCTTAATGACACATCTACTTCACTTGCACAAAGAACAGAATTTCTAAAATTTCAAAAGTCAGTATGAGAGAGAGAGAAATATAATTTATTGTCCAAGAAATAAAGTTCTTATTGACAAAGCATGTGAGGAAAAAATGCTTAAGGGTGTTTTTTGTTTAAATATAAAAAAGAATTACAAAAATAGAATAATCCTATACTAATCACTAAAAAAATAAACGTATGTCAGATATAGATAAAATAAGTGGGGGTATATAAAATAATTACATAAAAATTTAACTAAAAAAGCAAATAAAATATAAAAAAATACATACTGAGGATAAAATCATCTGTTAAATAAAATCATCTGTTGAATAAAATCATAGCAGTTTCACTGTAAAATTCCTTGAGATTATAGAATACTTTTTTGAGTAGAGCTTCTTTCATTATTTTTTTGAAATTGTAATAAATTTTCTCATTTCGGATTCCGGAGGGTACGTGCATGATTATATATTTTTTTTTGCTTTCATAAATCAGAGAGTCTTTTGTCAAAGTAGATTTCGGAATAGGGAGAGGTAATTTATTTTCCGATATTTACCTTGTAACATATTTCATTTGACTGCTTGGTTTTAGGGTATCAACTGTATTGATGGTTTTGTGTATTAAACATACAGACTCTGAAATGAAAATGCAGGTGAGGGTTAGAATGCTCTTGCTGATGAATAATGGTCTACAGGGTTCACGCATTCGAGCTTTGCATAGATATCTAACTGTCCTTTTTTGTAGGACAAATACTGATTGTAGTAATTGTTGACTGTTACAAGCCTGAGGAAGATATTGTATGGTGAAACACGTGTTGCGGTTTTGTAAACTGTTTTTTAATTCCTAGCTACAGTAAATCAAACAAAAGTGAAAATTCAACCAAAATCAAAATTCTTTATTGCCTTTTTCTCTATAGTAAATCTAAGGTCCAATATACAGATTATATATACAATATTTACATCTCTCCCACAAACGGGAAAAGGTGGGGGACAGGAAAAGTATTGGTTAGGGAAAAGGAAGGGATCAGCAGGATAAGACTTCAATATTGAGCCCCAGGACGTTCACAGGGTAAAGCGCCGCCTTATAGACCCACGACAGACCGATGGAAGGTGCCCCCGCTGGTGTAGGTGGGTAGCTTTCTGCCCAACAGAGCCTCATTTCAGCATTCAGTCTAAGACTTTCCGCTTCCTGCCGAGGCTTACGCGAGATTTATCGAGATGTTACGATTCCGATACCTCATATGTAAATGTACTAAGTGGGTGTTAAAGGATTATCACAAGCCCCCTGGAAAAATTCAACCGGTGTCTCAACTCTCGTAACGTGAATGATATCACACTTCATAAATGTAGATAGGAAATTAGCAAAAACAGATCATTGAAAATAAGTACATGACAAGTACACAAGATATAATCACATGCGGAGTACCCCAAGGGTACTCCGCATGTGAATCATGCCCCAAAGAAAATAACGCTGGCCGCCACTGGTAGCCATAAACCAATTGCGACGTGGCTAAGAGCGCGCTCAGCCCAAAAGACATTTCGCCGCTGTTCGCACCGCTTGGAATTACGAAGAATATTCCACCGGCTTCAATGGAATTACGAAGAATTTTCTACCACCTTCGCTTCACCAACTCGGATACAGTCAAGGTTCGTGACAGTGCGGTACGCAGAGCGATCTAACAAGGCGATAGACATTCGAAGAAAAGTTTAAGTTTTTGTTGTTAAAGTGTTTCGATGTAAAAGTGAAGTAAAGTTAAGTTCGATTATTATTCAGTGTAGTCAATTATTGGTAATCCCACGGGGAAAACCCAACGTTTGGTGTCGGAAGTGAAATAATTGACTGAAAATTTTCTGTTGATGGTGAAAACAAGGAGTGTCGATTACGAAGAGATGAAAAAGCTTGAGAGAATGTTCGAGGCTTTGCAAGCAAGCCTGGTGGAGAATGAAGAACGAAGGAAGGAGGAAGAACGATTACGCCGAAAGGGAGATGAAAGAAACAGAGGTATATCGTAAATTATTAGTAAATATTCAGGAGAAACAAGAAAAAGACAATCAGATGTACCTCAATTTATTTGAAGATTTAAAAACTTCTCAAGAAACAAAAGACCTTTTGGAAAAAGTAGTAGTAGATGAGAAGCTTAATGGGTTTGAACGGAAATTTGAGGAGGAGCTTGAAGGAGTCGGAGAAAAATTTAAAGAAGAGCTTGAAAAAAAGCTTGAAGAAGTCGACAAAAAGTTTGAAGATGTTTTTCGGAAACTTCGGAAAGAATCAGGATTACTGTGGAAAAATCCAAATTTTGTCAACGCCAGGGGGACAAGGATATCCCTTTACCAGAAGAAGAACTTTTCACCAGACGTGACAAGGTAGTGGACAGAGACTCCCTTATGGACAGCTCTGATAGGGATATAAGCTCCCCTACCTCCCGCTGCTTCGGATTCCCTCTGACCCGGAGGGTAGCAACCTGTAAGGGTCCCTTGTCCAGGAATACGGACAGAAGTTTTAGTTAAAGTGTTTTGTTGTAAAAGTGAAGTAAAGTTGAGTTCGATTATTATTCATTGTAGTCAATTATTGGAAAATCTACGGGGGAAAACGTAACAATATATATAGACAACCTTTTTCTAGAGGATAAAGATGGAAAAATACTCAATTTCGCCGATGATACCATAATAATTTTGAAATCTAAAAATTGGTATGATTTGAGAGTGAAAGCCGAAAATGACTTGAAGAATGTAAAAAATTGGTTTGATAGCAGATTTATTCCACTGAATTAGGAGAAAACTCATTATTTACCATCTCCTCCAAATTATGATTGGACAATTAAACAAGATTTAATAATCAAACCAGTAGAAAATTCAAATATTTAGGAATATTCGAAAACTCCCACTTATATGTGAAACTAACAAACATATGGAAAGTTAAGGACATTACAAATATAAATTAATGCTAAGTATATATTCATTCAACACATATTTGAAATGTCAATTAACATATTTTTGGTCTACTAATTCATTTAAGTTGCATTTCTTTATCGTCTACCTTATCATTTTCGATTACACACTTACACAAAAGAAACGCAGTTCATTAAAAATAACTAGCTGCTTTCTAGTTGATCATTATCATATTTTTACATTTTTTTATATTTTTTAATGTCGAAAATTCGGTATATATGTTCGTTGTAGCAATGAAAATTTCCAAATGTAATAAACGAAGTTGAAATGTCAAAAGTACCCCTTTTTCTCGCTTTGGTAATAATTGTCCAAGTCGTTTGCCAAGGACCGCGGCCGTGGTTTCTAAACCCTAGGGATATTGGTGAGTTGATTTGTTGAAATTCATTATGTTAATCAAAATTAAACGTGCGAAATCTAACTCCTTATTGAGTCTAGAAAGTTTGTATACGTCTTTCCTATGTGAAAAACCAGACCCTACCAAGAAGTTTCCATTTTTTACTAGACTGTTTTTCAAGTAACTTTCAATGTGTTTCTTCTACTTCTGGAAACAGCCCGTATATGGTGCCGACGTAAACTCCTCTCCTAAATTTTGAACGGTACCAGATATCATCATTTCCAGCCCTTTTTTGATGGAAAAACTTCACTCGTTGTGTTTTGAATAAAATGTTTGTTGATGTTATGATATTTTTCGTTGGTTTGAAGATTCTTCGAAAGAAAATTCAACTGCCAATGACTTAGGAACGGCTAAACCAGTTTTGAAAAATGAAACAGTATGGAATAGATAATTGAAAGATCGATTACAGGAAATATCACTAGATCCTTTTTCACGTTAAAAAAAAGTTAAATGAAAATTATATTGGTTTCGTGCTTTATGTGATTTCAGATTTTAATATTCATGTATGTTCAGCACATTTTCAAATGAGAGGGTTGAAAAGAAAATTGTGAAATGACAAATATGTTCACAAAATACTCTTCAATTCCACAAACTGTCCTGTGAAAATCTCACATTGAATTATTACTTGAATAATAAATATTCACGTGATAACGATGGTGAGTACTAACATTTCAGTTGTTGTTGGTGGATATACAGGGTGTTTCAAATTTGATCCTCACCATTGGGATCTCGGAAACTATGAGAGATATGAAGATGATTGAATTAGGACAAAGTTGCGCATTTACCTGACTAACAATATGCCGTTGAGAAAGTTCTGAAATTCCGAGTATATCCGGAGATATCCGGAAAAAACAGAAATTTCGGAAAATGGTTTTTATTTTTTTCTGGCTTTATTTTTCAAAGGATTTGGAAA
>WOGR01005702.1:0-13609 GCA_015342045.1 Leptinotarsa lineolata | reverse complement strand
AAGTATCTAAGTTTAAGCATATTAATAACTAACAAATAATTGAAATGAATCACAGTAAAACAAAAACACTAATGAGATTTATGTAATTGTGATTTTCCACCGACAATGCTTTGTAGTTGTGGATCAATTTTACTTGTACCAATTATCAATAGAGAAATCTATGAATAAATGAACGAGTTTTCTTTGAGAGTTCCTCAATGTGAATATTTCATTTCAAGAAACTATCAATATGGTCTCCAAAGTATTTGACTGTTTTTTCAAGTGAAATTTCCTCATTTCCTATCCTGACGGTGAAAGTTGTCAAGGTTGATTCATATGATGTGAAAGGCAATATTTAATTTTTTTCAATATCGACAGTGAGTAGATTCATTGTAAACCAACCAATATTTTTCTTTAATGTCTTTTTCTGCTTTTTCTTCAACTTCGCCACATGAATCCTCGTCATAAATGAGTGTCGTGTCGTCAGCAGAAGAAAGAACAGTGCCTGTGGATCGTATTTTCAGTAAATGGTTATTATAAATAAAAAATAAGACAAGTCCCAGAACAGTACTTTGGGGTACACCAAAACGAACAGTTTTTTCTATGCTACAAATTTAGGTTACCTCTACCATTTGTAATTTTTGATCATGCTAATCATTCACATAATAAAAGAATATTACGTCCTTGTTGGTTAGATTTCTATAATACTTTCAACAGTATATATCTATCGCACACTTAATATTGAGTCATGCGAAGAGAGGAGAGAGAAGCCAGACAAACTGACGCCGTAATGCGTTACGTAACGAAGCGATTTACCTTCCCATAAGAAGTTAACACGTCAAAACCAAATACATTCGAATTGTAAATGTATTCTGACATGTTTCACTCAACTCAGTTCAAGTAAAATTGTATCGATTGCCGAATGAATAAATGAACTCCTCAGAACTCAAAGGATCGAAAACCCTTTGTATGACCAAATGGATTATCAACATTTAGAGTCAATCCGTATTCATTGTCCTGCAAAGAATGCCCACTTGCACTTTGAGCCTAATAATCATTCAAATGGAACCGATACGCTCAAAAGTGTATTAAATCATCAAAGTATCAACGAGGAAGCCCTAGAATCGAAACGACGGCAAAGTGGATTAAAGATAAGGGCGAGTGGGATAACAAAAGCTGGCATTAGGGATACTCTACAGGGACTTGTATTGAAACTTCCGTGAACTTTTTAAAAGTTGTTAACTCACCTTCGACTTCGAAAACTCTGAACTACTTGGCCCCTATTACGTGGGATAGTTTTAATTTGGATCCGAATTAAATCAATTGCAGCAGATATTGTAGTAAAAGGAAGGTTCATTCAGAGAAATGTAACGAATTATACAGTCGATGGCAATATTTTTGTCCATAAAAACAATACTGTTATGATGTATTGATACTTAGATGTGATAGTTTGAATTCTATCGATTAATTTTTTTTCAACAAAACTTGGAAGATTGAAAAACTGAACTTGATAAGTGGAATTTGGAATCTCTGGCGTGAAATGAATCTATTGGAAACATTTTCTCCCCACCAGAAAGAAAATTGATTCCTCTCGATGTGCTTTTCACTAACCAGATTAGCATCATCAAGAGATAGGGGGTCGCCAGCAACAGATATTTTTTGAAGTGATAATTTCTTAAGGGAAGGTGAACCGCTCCGTTTCTGGCTGGCTTCCCACTCTTTCACGCATATGGCAGCAGCAGGCAGGCTCCTTCTCTCCTCTTCTCTCTTCGCATGACTCAGTGTGTAGTAGTGTGCGGTAGTTACAGTGACCATATAACCTAAGACAATCACCGCCTTAGAAAGTAAATAAAAAAATGTTTATAAAACAAGCAGAAAATGATCCTCGGAACATTATAGAATCTTCTTACGAAAGGTAAGTTCAATGATATAATGTAATACGATTTATCAACAATAAGCATGGAACAAGTCTACCACCTCTTGGTGGTGTTTTTTCTGTAGAGGCTTTTCCAATGAATGCTTCAAATAAAAAAGCAGATTTGAATCACTTGAGTGAAATCTACTCTTTATTTGCATGGATAACTATAAAATGAGTGAAAATCTTCAGATTTTCTCCACTATTAGTCGTAAGTATCACAGATTGAATCTTGCAGATATCTATATACATCATCAGCATTTATAAAAATTGTTATATACATAATTCATTCATTGAAAAAACAGCCAGTGACAAACTTCATTACAAAAGGGAAAAGAGTGTTTTACCAGTTTAAAGAGAAGATTGACGTTTTCAAAAAGTAATTTTTCTAGTCTTGGTCTTTTTTGAAGCATTATGGTTATTTTTTTCTGGAAAAAGAACTCATTACGTTTCATTACAGTTTTTTTTCTTTCATTTATGACTTCTAAAAATTAACACTCTTGAGTAAACCTACCTGAAAGTAGAAACAGTAGTACCACATCATCAAAAATTTCTTGAGACTGCTTTCAATACTGACGAAGTTCTATCTCATAGTATTACAGTAATTATTATAACTATACCAGCTCAAGATTGAGACAAATATAGCCATACTCCTTTATCTATTGTTATGGTATAACAAATGTAAACACTGTTATGAAGGCTGAGATGGGTCATTAGATTACCTACCTCATATATATATATAAAGGGCTACCCAAATTCGTTTCTGTAAATGGGTATCTCGTAAAATATAAGAGATAAAGTATCGGTTAAATCGTGGTAAAGTTGCAGATTTCAAAAACCTATTGAATGATGTGAAAAAATCCAATATAGCTCTTTTGATTCTGAAGATATACAGAAAAAACCAAAAAATTCCAAATATTTTATACAGGGTGTCATCTGACTTGGGCCACCCCATCCTTGAATTTTCAAATACGGACCTGTATTTTTTGTTGTGGTGTCAACGTTTACTCCATACTCAAATTCAATTTTATATTTTGGGTTTTTTCGGTAGTATTTTTTATAATTGGGTGAATAAAAATGATTAAAAAGCCAGAAGAAGCTGCAACAAGTCATGGAACTGTACTTGATGCAGTATTTGCAAAGATTGTTAGATGACATACAATGTAAAAATTTCGTTGCTTAGTATAGCTACCATAAGCCAATAGTTTTTTTGTTGATCAATTCAAATTATCACTTCTATCGGGCGTCCCGAAATGCATAAGTTTTTTTATATAACTTATCCATCATCTCTCGAAATGATTAAGAAAACAGATAGTAATCAAGAAAATTGTTCCAGATGCAATCGTTTCTGCTTCAAGATGACAATCACCAGATGAGGAAAAAATTAGACGAATCAAGTTGATAACCTTCCCACCTGTTATTTTCTAAAGTTAGTGCCTTCGCAAAGATATATAACCAAATGGCGATCGATACCAGCAACCGGCAAGTTTTCCCTTTGAAAAAGTAGCACTTCCAGGTATTATGTTGCCTGAAACTTTACCAATCGGCCAAAAGGTATCGATGTCGACTGTTAATCAAGGCGACATCGACGTTTCCGAGACAAATGACTGACCGAGAAAATCAATTCGGTCCCCATTTATTATAGACGGTTCTTTTTAGAGAGAGGAGAGAGAGAGCTTTAGGAGTTTTCAGTTTTATTCTGGCTGGGATTCCAATCGAAACCTGACCATTATTAACGTCGGTGGGGTGTGAATGGAAGCCGATGTGCGTAAATGTTCGTTTAACTGGAGTTTCGGTGGAAAAGTATGGAGAAGAAAACGCTCTTTAAACACGTTCCGGAGTTTTTTCCCTCCACAGTAAAGCGTCTTTCTCAATTCAGTCAGATCTCATTGATGGAATCGCTGAGAATGCCAGACTCTAATATACAAAATTCTCATGTCAGAGTGTTAGTTGCCTTACTCCTCGGAAACGGCTTGACCGATTTTGATGAAATTTTATATGTATATCCGGTATATATCTAAGAATAGGTTCAAATATATTATCACACCCCTAGCATGTGTTTTTTTATTTTTTTCTGACAACATCTTTTGTTTCAATTTTTTATGATATGGCATTGAAAAATAAAAATAACCCCTCAAATTCCACCTTTCCGTCATAAATCCCTATTTTCCGATAGGCATTTTAGATCATAGATTAGTTATTCCTGCCAGGCGATACCGGTGTCACTTCTCACTCAGTGAACAAAACTGAGTAGGGATGAGCACGAAGCTGGTCTTCTCTATCTCTCTCACACAATGAGCCTCCTGTCACTCCCTACATAGTTTTCGTTTATCTATTGAGCGTAGATTCAGTTTGCGATGCCATCAAAGCTGCGATACATCCAAAAGAGTTTTTGAACTCATTGGATTTGCCAGGCATGCCACCGCAAAATTCACAACTGAAAGTTAAATCGCTCTGTCATTCGAATGCAACACAGCTGTGCAACGGCACGCGATCAGTCATCAAAAAATTTTCGAAAACGTTGTCAAAGCCAGCATTTCAAATGACAAGTTCCGAGATAAAAATATATTGAAAGCAGGAAACCCAATTATACCTACAGATGTGCCAATTCATTTTGAACATGTGCAATTTCCAATCAGATTGGCATTTGCATTGACTATTTATAAGTTAATCAGCTATAAAAAAATGAAATGATAATCTTATCGACATTCATTAAAAAGTTTCTATCGCTTATCAGCTGCTCTTCACTAGCGCTACCCCCAGAGTTGTGGAAAGGAAGGAAAAGTTAAGGGCCTTACTTCTTTAAGTGCGTTGAATAACGCACGCAATTTCAGATTAGAACAATGAAACTTTTTTAAAAATCCCTTCTCTTACCGAATATTTAAGGTGGAATTCGAATTCAATGTCAGGATGTTACATATTTCATTTTTCTTTACCCAAAACGTCAGTATCATCCCATATGATATACATCACTTTTTCGATAGTTTTTCCTTGAGAAAATATTTTTCTGTATCGCTTGTGCCGTATAGAAAAACTACGATAATGCCGACTACTGTGTAAATATTCTCTTCTGAAATGATTTCCCATTCCAGTTCGAGTACCCAATTTACACAAAATGCATCTTGAATAATCACTTGCTATTCATCATCTAACAATATGCAAACGTAATTAGAAACTGTGAGAGAATATGCTTGGATGCCTCACTAGGATTGGAGCTTGCTTCGAAGCAAGTCAACAGTTGCACAGATTAGTTTCTGTTGCCGCCGGACGACTGAAATCTCAAGAAATTCATGGGCGTGCAAACAAGAGTAAAACAGGGTTCAGAAAATATAAAAAACGCGGTTTTTTATTCGTCATTTCACAGCTTTTCCGGATGTCTCCTCGAACATCTCCAAACATTTTTTTAATTATACATTAATGACAGATATGATACGAGAAAGATCAAATTAATGAAAAATGTCTTGAATGAATTTAAATCATGCCGAGAAAGAAGTATTCACCTAAATATGAGTAAATGTTCAATAGTCACTGAGAGATTACACTATAGTCAAACAAATGTTTGCACAAATTACAGCTTTCTTCTTCGCAACATTTAAAAAATCATGGAGAAAGCCGTAAACTACCATATCCTTGAATATTTGGAAGGCTTCAACATCTTGAGCGACCATCAATATGGTTTTAGAAAACAAAGATCAACAGGCGACCTTCTATCGTATGTCACACATATTTGGAATAACGCAATCAAGAATCATGAAGAGTCAAGAACTGTTGCGCTTGACATTTCTAAAGCCTTTGACCGTGTGTGGCATGTGGGTTTGCTGGCCAAACTTCGATGCTATGGCTTGCCGGATCATTTTTGTGTATGGCTCTCAAGTTTCCTGAAAGAACGTTCCCTGCAAGTGGCCTTCGATGGATATCTCTCAAATACTTTTACCATCAACGCTGGTGTTCCTCAGGGATCCATATTGTCTCCAACCTTCTTCATATTGTATATCAATGACTTATTGAAAAAAACCAAGAATCCAATATGTTGCTTTGCTGACAAGAGCACAGTTGTCTCGTCATTCCATTCGGATTCCAGAACATCGGCTGCGGATGCACATATTCACCGGCAGCAGGAGGTTGTATATCTTAATGAGGATCTAGTAGTAATTCCGAATTGGGGTGAAATCAACCAGGTTGAATTCAATGCCACGAAAATCCAGGCATCGGTTTTCTCCAAAAAGATAAATGTTTCTGAACCGGATATAATAATGTCGGGACAGACAATTCCGCTTTCTGTTTCGAAAAGTTTCTTGGGGGTTTAAATGGACACCAATATGTCTTGGCACAATCATGTCGTTAGAATTGCAACGGTTGTTTCTCAAAAGCTCAAACCAGAAAACTGTACACACCTCAGCAACTTTCGATGCTTTATAGAGCTCAGATCAGATCTTCTTCAGAGTATTGTTCTCATGTATGGAGCTCCGCCCCTAAATATACCCTGAAGCTACTGGATTCCGTCAGAAATACGCGATGCACTTTGGCTGCTCATCGTTTTGAGGTTCAACACAGTACACCTCAAACTTAGTTGTTTGGAAACTCTTCCATTTGGAGAACTGCGTTCATGTGGAATGAGTACGTTTTCCCAAATGGATTTAATTTCCAGCGATTCAAATCCAATGTCACTACTCTCGCACAAGCACCGCTTTTAGAGCGCCTTGAGGTTTATCCTGTAGTGCTTGTATTTTGTCCTTGAAAAAAACTGTCGTAGAGGATCCACTTCGAGGTCGTAGAGAAAAATTGGCCGAAAATCGCTTAGCGACAATAAAAAGCCAAAAACTTCCTTTCCCAAAATTTAACCTCCCCTAAAACTTCAACCCTTTTAATTTAAAAAAGATTTCTTTGACTGGGATTAATCAAATAATCGAATGAATGTCATTACGATCTCATCGATGACATGAGTAAATTAAACTCATTCCTTTACATAAAGTCGTAATTTTATGAATGAATTGTGTGCTTTTTCTTACAATGTTATCCAGATTGGTACTGAAGAACTGATAAGGCAAGTATTTCAAGGCGAAACATTGGATGTCTACGAGTGAGGATGACAGTGTTCTGTGTAATTGAAGTTTTACCTCTTTCATTCAGTTTATTCTGTAGGAATCCTGTGAATGATATCTGTTTCCATTCCCCAACGGATATTTGCAATACAAACTGAATAAATACTAGTGTTTTTTTGTATAATTCAGTGTTCATATGAAAGTATTTGTTTCGAAAGTTTTTTTCAATGTAATTCAATGTTTATATGAAACTAGCTGTTTCGAGAGGGCTTTTTGTATCTGAAACGTACTTCTTTGCATGATCTATATATCTTTTTATAGAGTTAGGTACTCTTTTTGAAAATGATTGCTTCCTTCCTTTCTTTGGAAGATTCCCACATTTTTTTGTATCAAGATGGAGAAGTGGAAAGCCAAAAACTTTCTTTTCCAACATACGTATGCTCTATATTAATTTTAAATTTTATAATAATAAGGTTTTCGAATCGATTTGAACAGTTTAGGACAACCAATCTCAATTGGAAAATACCAATGAATATGTTTTGATCAATCTTGAAATTTACATGAACTTACACCAAAAAATATCAGTCGTTATTGGTCCGTTGTCATGGTGGCAGCTTATTAATTTTCTGTCAAATTGTCAAGGTATGTCCTTTTCCCAGAATTCGGATATTGTGTGGTCTTCTGTGCGGGATCCGTTTTCGTGCTGAGTTCGGTCACTGTTTTGACAATACAGCAATTATGGACAGGAGCCCGTCCCACTGAGACAACCACCACTCTGACAGATGATTAATACACTCCTTTATTAAATTATCATCCCCATGAGACTGGAGGACAGCGAAGACATCTGGTTCGGGGCGATATTGTTGTTTTGTGTGTGGCTTGTTTACGCTGTGGTGAGTTTTTGGAAAATAAGACAGAAGTTTTGTTTTCTTAATACGCCTATCGATAACCATAACCACTTGATTTTGTCATTTATATGGTTTTCACGTACTTGGTAAACATCCGAAGAATTTTGGGTAGCCAATTCCCCAGGAGTGATTCGTGATTAATGGGAGTGTTTGGAAATATTCGACGAGATGACCTTTCTTAAAACGTCCATCATGACTTGCACTTGGGGATTTTGGGAGTTTAAATTAAATTAAACCCCTATAATCAGTTGGTTATGAGAAATTAGTGGAGAAAATAGAATGATCTGCCCAGACATTTATTTTATCAGAAGTATGAGTGTGATATTTTTGAAAATTATGTGGGTTTAGGCCTGGTCAATATCACACATAGTCCAAAAATATTTGTCAAATGAGAGCAAGTATCTCGGAATGAGAAATGCTCAGCTATGAAGTTCTATAAACTTTTATTTTGGCACCCTGAAACTTGTTTCAAAACCTACCTATCATAGGATATCCGCGACTACAGATATTGCAAGGTCAAAGGTCAAAAACTCCGATTTTTTACAACTTTATTGCAAATATCTCGTTTCCTATAGGTTTTATGCTATTTATATTCAATGAATATTGTAGAGGAATAAATTTCCTACAACTACTACAGAATTGGTGTTGGATAATGCGTGATGAATTCCTGGAACCTGTCATGACAATGAGTCTACCAGCTCCGGAAAAAATGCCAGTGTAATGGGCAAGCTTGTCTTAATGCTGTACTTCAGAGTGGTAACCATGGAGACGACACCTTTGACCCCAAATTCCTGAAAGAACTAGTGACAAATGTCGTTGAAGAAGAAAACACAGAGAAATTTTAAATTCTACAGCGACTGGAAAACGAAAAAGAAGAAGAAGAACAAGAAAATTGAATTCAGAACTTCTAGTACTAATTATTATTCAATTTTTTAAATTTCAAGGTCTATAAATGTATGAAATGGTATTTTCCAACAAAAATAATAATTGAAGATTTAATTCTGTTCTTTTTATTCAGTGAGGAAGTTATTAGTATGAATAAGATTAGAATCAAAAATATATTAAAGTATTTCCTTCAATAACTTTATAATTACATGTGTAGGTGTAGGTAGGACTACAGATTGACCTTGAATGATACTACATACAAATTGTTAAATACTGCGCGCGCTCTGTCCTATATCTCGAAAACGGTTCAAAATATAAAAAAAGTTCAAATAAAAGTTATAGAAAATTCAATACTCTTAAGATATTCGTAATAAATAGAAATATCATAAAGCCCATAGGAAACGAGATATTTGCAATAAATATGTAAGCAATCGGTTTCACTAGCCATGAAATGAAAAAAAAAAATTGCGACTATTATTATAATGGCTATATATGAGAGTTTAAAGCATCCTGACTAATTCTTTTGCAAAATTTTTCCCTAACCCCAGTTTAATATGTAATAAAACGTTTTTGGGATTAACAAGAGGTATATTCTTCATGTTAGCTTGACCTGGAATATATTTATCTCTCGAAGGCCATTCTTCTACTTGATAATGGCTCTGTGTTGCCCTACTGTTCCAAAGGCAAAGAAAACAGCAAAACTTCGTAAATACGTTCTGAAGACCTAGTAATAGTCCTATGACTTTTAGGTCACCACATATCTGCCACTTATACGTATTATAACTTATTCCATTAAGAATAAGTGACATACTTTCGTGTGTTTTCTTCATGGCAACTACACGTGCAAGAGGAATTGAGGGTCATTTGTTACCATTATGGAGCAGAACTGCTTTTAAACTTTTTTAGACGAATCTATAAATAAACACCATTCGTCCATCACACCATTTGGATTTACACAAACACACATTTTATCCTGCATAGTTAAAAACGAGGATAGCTCATGGTTACGGTTCCTAAATATTGTAACTTTGGTTTTAGGGGCTAGTAAATTCCATTGTTGTAATTTAAATAGTTTTGGACAGGTGCAGGTCCCGAGCTAGGTCATTTAATTCAGAGTGTTCGATTAAATGGGATGTTCTTCCTTCACTCTCGGGAAAATAAGAACCATCTTCTTCTGGCACATCATCGGAAGTAGATTCGAATACTTGGCAGAGCCGCTGTGTTGCCAGATTTTAAACAATTTCCCCAATTCAGGGGAAAAGCAAATTTGGAATGTCGTGTTTATTAAATTTTTGTGAAAAAAATCATAACTCAAAAATCTCACGTGTTAGGAAATTTTTGAATTCATTTTCGCATTTAGGAATCAAAAATTAACAAAGAACTGCCTTTGGCGTTACAGTCGTAAAGTGGCTGTAAACTAGTGATATTGATTAAAAATAAAAAACGATGTGTCTGATCTTTATTTGATAACTAAGCCCCCGCCAAGCCCCCCGATATAGAACGTGTGCAGAAGCTAGAATATCTTTCATCCATCCCGCTCATTTCCGAGCGGTTCTCAAAACACCTGCTGCTTGGCACTTCAGTGAGATTGATATCTAACCTCTTATGGTTGGTACCTATACTACCGTCTTATCTATTCTATTTGTTTTACCTGACTCTACTCTCTAAAGTGTTTGCATGGTTGTCCCTTGTACCTAACTGAGACGGGAGGGTGTTGCGAACTAAATGTGTGTGTGAGATACCAGAACTTGTGTGTGACTTATCAATTGTCTTTTTACTTACCGCAACCGCCAGATGGCGACCCTCGGAGAAGATATTTGGTTTTGTTTCCTCATTTGTTTGTCCGACTCGTGGAAATTGGGGTCGTCCCTGATCAGAGCCTTGTGATCACGCACGTAGAGAAGTGTTAGGGTGTGTCTGAATTCCCTCGAATATGTTCTCGGCGTGGTTTCTGAGGAGGAATTCCATATAATGGGTGCTAAGGTCTATGTCCCGAGTGATGCTGATAATAATTGTATGAGTAACCAATGCTTGGACGTAATTAATATTTATCAGGCCTTCCATAGATCACCTAAGATTTAGAAACATTTTTTAGGAATGGGGAGCATCAACTGGATGCCGATAATGACAATAATTTCGTCTCGAACAGTTTATATATTGAGGCCCAAGAAAACAAGATGTTTTCTCATTCATAGAAATATTCAGGAAAAATAGTTTCATTTGTTTTACAATTTTATGAAGATTATGAAAATACAAAATTTCACTTGTTGGTACTATGAATGACTCTCCTAACCTGCATTTTGAAAATGTTGATAGCAAACTATCCATATAGAGCTTGATTGATGGATATTCTTAAACAGAAAACTACAGAAAAATTTCAGAGATATTCTTCAAAATGTATTCAAATAAGAAAGTGTTCCTCAATTTCATGAAATTTATGTCAATTTTTCAAGAAACACAGTGGAAAATCATCAAATCAAATGAAATTTACGTATTGCTGTCCATTGATAATGAGACGCAGCTGCGTTTTTTCGCTACGATTTTAATCCGTCGTTTTCATGCTATTTGTTTTTCATTCTACTTACTTTTTTCATTCAGTATCAATCGACAGAATCTTTGGAATGGAGTAATGGGGAACGCGATATCACTGATTGTATTTGTCGATGTGTTTCTCAAAATTGTTAAACCGTCAATGTTATTCTTGGCGTTTTTTAGTTTATTCAATGGGCTCATTCAGGCTAATTTAGTTTTTTATTGAAAATTATATATTATAAAAGTAAATCCTCTTCCAAGTATCCCAAAAATTTTCCGGTTTATATGTCAATTGACAACTGAGCAAGAGCAATTGAAAATGTGAGATCGCCCGCGGTACATCTTGACGTCACATCTCGCAGAGCTTCAAGCGATGGCAACCGGGCCTGTAGTTAGTGATTATTAATCGCTGCCATCGTCAGATTTTGTTTCATTTGCTGGTTTGAAAATACTACGTGTTACGTATTTTTGAATTCTTTTGTTTTCAAAACAATTTAAAGGTTAAGGACCATTATGTGTTCATTAGAAGACAGCTTTAGTACAACTGATTCGGGTAATTTACCTGAAGTCAATATTTTCATGGTGATGGAATATTTATATAGCAATAGGGACTATATAAGCGCTGAAATGAGAGGTGTAAAAATGGGAACGTAATAAGGAATAATACGGTACCTTGTTTATCTGAATATTTTAATATTCATGTATTCTCCTAGAGTATCGATGTAAACAACCATTGGCTGTTGTTATGCATGGAAGAAGGCAGTACCTGAATACCAGTATACACATTACATTCTTCGCAACAAAAATGCGTCCCCTTGGCAGATACAACGTCGGCCATCCACATAGCGCGCTGTCATAACTTTCGTGATTTTAACTTACTGGCAGTGAAATAAAAGTTTTGTCTGGTGCAGTTACCGAAGAATTTTTGCATTTAGGAACGATGCAATACTTGTAACGTTCTTTTTTATCATTATTCATATTCACGCAGTTGAGACACTGCAGTAAACAACACACAACTTGCTTTCTACGACTATTCATTTGAGGGGGAAGATAAAGAGTGAAAATTCAGAATTTTTGCAGATGTACTATTTGAAACATAAACTTTCAAATAATGCAATGAAAAAAATTTGTTAAATGAGCCCATTCTGGTTAATCTAATGATGCCGGGTGACCATAAAAATATCAATATCATCTACTATTCATGGGGCGAGTAAATGTACTTATTAACGGATTCTTTCATTTTACGCCTCATGATGAACGGATTTTTGAATTACATATTGCAACAATTTTCAATGACTTCATTCAATAATGTTACATTTTATTTTACATATTTCAAGTTGTTTAACTTGAAGTGGTTCATATGAAATTTGTTTTCTTTCATGTTTCCTATCTTTCATTATCAACTTTTTTCAGCAGGAAGTTTAGTTTCAGTGTAAATTGTAAAAAATCATTTTCCACCTCTAAATTCACCTCTTACTCTGGATCGACTTCAATTCATTCATAATCTTTTCAGAAACATTATTTTTTGAAGTTGTATTTTTTATTCAAAAACCAGTGAGGCTCCATTTTAGAATATTTTCTTTGCAAAAAGTATGCTGAGAACCGGAAATCAGTCTCTTAACAATGTAATATGCTAAACATCATATAAAGACTGAATACAAAATGAGACATGAACAAAAAATGAGTCATATTGTGTATTTATCATTTTATTGTGAAGTACGTGATATAGAATATTTTACAATAGGAGAATGGTCGATCCGCCAGCTCGCCGCCAGTGGTCACTGTTTGAAAACGGATCACAGCCGATTAGATCTAATGAGATCAGCGAAATAAGTGCTCAACCCATGAACAAGGATTCTCATAATATTTCATATCACAGAAAGATTAACCTGGAAAATTTCAATTGAGGGTTACTGAAATGTAAGGTGGCAATTAGTTTGGAATGTTATTGATTACATTGTAGACACGTGCCAATAATATATAATGAGTGACAGAACTGATAGTTCCGTCATTTTAGCAAAGTTAATATTTTGATCAAAAATAATGTAAAGTTCAGAAAGTATGTGTAATTACTAGCTTGAATATTACCAAGTTTTATCCCAACATTAAACCGTTATTTTTAACACCTCGACACGTGTTCCAATCACCAAGTGATCATTTTCAAGAGGAAGATTAAACTAAATCTACATACAAAGTTTGTTGTTCTTATTTATACTATAGATACCTCTGCTGGATTTAGTTCAATCTTTCTCTTGAAGATTATCACTTGGTGATTAAGACACGTGTCGAGGTTGTTAAAAATAACGGTTTGGTGTTGGGATAAAACTCCAGTAATATTCATTACTACA
>WOGR01005701.1:0-13610 GCA_015342045.1 Leptinotarsa lineolata | reverse complement strand
AAATTGAGGAGAATTACCTATCAAATAAAAACCGTCTGTAACATTTTTTGATAATTTTTGAAATAACGTGGGAAAATAAGAAAAATCAAAATGACAGAATTTACTTTTTCTTATGATATCTCAATAACCGGCCCTGATATTCTCGATTCGTTTGAACCACTTGACAGTACTTTCATGAATACAACTTTTTCTTCACCGACCTTGACCGACCTTCTAACTCTTATAGTTTAAAAGTTACCAATATAATCCCATTGAAAAAGTGGCCACCCTGTATATGAATGTGAATAAGATAAGGAAGGTTTTAATTGATGTTAGTGCTTGATGTTTTATGTTTAAATTTCTATGTATGTGCTAGTTGTAAATAACTCTGAATTTGTAATTTGTAATGAGCATATGTAAAATTTTAAATTTCTAATATTTGTATTTTGTACTATTTCTAAATTGGGTTATCCCGTGTAATGAATAAATAAATATATCCGATAGTTGATAGTCTAGGACTTTCGAAAAAAGGTTGGAGATTTGTCCTTCTTTTATAGATACTTTCACGGGAGGTGTTCAAGTGACTTGGCATATTTGATTCCACCAAAAACTACATATCAAAAATACGCGATGGACTGTGGGTGCTAATCGTTTTGAGGTTCAACTCAGTACACTTCGAACTTCACGTAAATAACATTCAATCGCTTATTTGATTAAATCTCAGCCAACGGAATCTTGTTTGAATTAAAAGGGTTATATTTTCAAGAGTGATTGATTTTTGGGAAAGTTTTTGACTTTCAACTACTCAATCTTGGTACAAAAATTGTGGGAATCCGATGTCTCGCCGTAGAAATCCTGTGAATGATATCTTATTTGATGTGTCTCGCCGTAGAAATTCTGTGAATGATATCTTATTTGATGAATGAATGTTTGGAATATAAACAGAATAGAGAAAAATGTTTTTCGTGTAATTCAGCGTTCATATAAAAGTATTTGTTTCGAAAGTGTTTTTCTTTCGTGTAATTCAATGTTTATATGAAAAAAGCTCTTTCGAGAGGACTTTTTCTTCCAGTTTGTGTATGAAAGTTACTTTTTTGTATGATCTACACATCTTTGTAGAGTTAATTTTTTGAAATTGATTGCTTCTTTCCTTGCTTTGGAAGATTCCCACATTTTTTGTATCAAGATGGCGTAGTAGAAAGCCAAAAACTTTCTTTCTACAGTGATTCAAATCCAATGTGAATCGATACTTTCGCACAGACACCGCTTTTAGAGCGCGTCAAGGATTTTCCTGTAGTGCTTCTGTTTTGTTCTTGAAAAAAAAAGGGTCAGTGCAGGATTCTTGTTGTTGCATCGGCAGTTGTATCGCTGTTGGCGATACAACTGCCGGAATTGATTTTTAATCATTGGAACACACTTGCAGATCAGTTTCGGGCTGTTTGGCCACTCGTCAGTGCAAGGTAGTATCTGTCATCAACATAAAGTCGATGATTTTCCATAATTGAAAATCAAATGCCATTTAGAGTATCATTCTTTGAACTAGGCTGAAGCGAACGACAAACAACATATTTCTCGTTGCCCCCTCTGCCTGTCGATGTATTAACCAACTGCATATCCACATGGCCCAAATCGTCGTATAAGAACAAAAAAACGTTTATTTCTATAGTACGTGGGCATACCTGAAGACTGGCTTTGAATCAAATTCTTCAATTCTTCACAGGAGTAATTCCTACATATGTAATTCCTGCAACGAATCTATAAAAACTTTCAGTTATAAACTTGTACGATGCGATTTCACTCCTGTTTTATCAAACGAATAAGATAAACTTGGGGGAATTACCCACTCACAATGAGGAGATTCACATGAACACAGCGCATGGCAATTCGAAATCTACATAGCAGGTTTCCTCTGGGTGATTATTCTATAGACTTCATCTGACAGGTTCTGAGTTGAGTTCAGGAATATTTTATTTCGTCTTATTGTATCAAGAATATCCTTTGAACCGTATCTGTCGATCCTATAGATTGCGTTTTTCTGAGGGGAGATATCACTGCCTCTACTTAATTGGCCCATAAGGAGAGATAGCAGTGCATTAGTAGCTCAGCTTAGTACAACCTGTAGGTCAAAACAGCAGTGTCTATTGTTGAATCATGAATGCAATGTTTTTGGCTTTGTAATGGACCGCCTTAATGAGACTGAATTATTTTTGATATTCATAGATTGAATCACCTTTAAATTAAATAGTTGCAGTTGGCGTCATCAGAAGGGAAGATGTAATGCTCATACTTATTGATATTCTGAAAATTTTCAAAAAGATGTGGGTCACCATAAGTGGAAATCAGCGGTGTACTCTGAACTTGATCAGTAGTTTACTCACTGAAAAAATGTCAAATATCTTTTCCAACGATAAGGTGGTTATAAAAAACCTTTGCAAAATAGTTTTAAATTTGTATATAGAGAGGACATAGGGGCATCATCTTCAACAGAGAATGTTAACTTTTCATTACTCATTCAAATGAACATAAACAAAACTGTAAATGTGTAGTGAAGTAAGCTTAGTCTCCGAGTTACGAGAGGAGGGAGGAATATGTTTTGTCATAAACTTTAAGGCCATTACCTTGTGATAATCATCCTTAATGAAGGTTATTTCAGAATACAATGTGATTGTGTTTCATTTTTGGTAAGAACAGAACAAGTAGATTTGCAAAGTCTTCTTCACATTGCTCCTCGCTTTGTATTTACTGATTTGATAAGTGACGGTTTAGCTGTTTCATTTTCAAACTGAATGTTCAAAATAATTATTTTTTGTAATGTAAAGGTGAATATCGAATGTGGCTCATTCATCAATAAATGTCTGTATGAATACTCGAATGAATGAATGAATGAAAGTACTGAATTCTAGTTTCAAGTCCAACGTCACTACTTAAGTGACATAAATGGTCTTGCACAGGACTTTGTAACCTTCTACAAAAAATAATCGATGGCACTGATGCCATCTGGCCTAGTACTGAAAATTAACATGACTGTGCACTGTTGAAATTTAAAGATTAGAGAATTCTGAAAATATCACTTGCACAATATGCTTAATAATGTGAATTTTCAATCTTATTAGAAATTGCCCAATTTTGTAGATCCACAACTTGTAACTGTTCAAAAAATCTAAACAAAGTCAAATTACCTTTGAAGGTCAATTAAGAGTCCTACTAGCAAATATCAACTGAAATTAATAAAGATACTGGTTCAATCTTACCAGACAGTAGACTATGAATTTTGTCAGTTCATCTATGTCTCTGTTGGAAGCATTGTGATTTTTTGCAGGAATATATATTACTGGCCGGCCAAACATATCACGATGCCTCAGAACTCTAGCTTTGTTCTCTTCCAAATTTTTTTTCACCTCTATTGAGTCAGCAGTTAAGTTTTCAACACCATATTCTTTTTTCCATTTATTAGTTTTCAGCACTGCCTGAAAATATTCAGGATCAAGAGTCACATTAACCTTACAATTTGATAAATTTTCAAATGTTAACAAACCTTGAATGCGTCGTCAACCGTTTTGAATGCTCTCAGATATCGTTTCAAAGAAAATTCATTATGAAATTGGGAAGGATCAGCATCTATAATTAATTTCATCCGATTCTTAAGTTCCTTGAGGTCTGCCTCACTAACAGGTTTTAGTTGTATTTCTGACATTATCACTATTTATCTAAATACTTTTTATAGTAATTTCACTTTTAATAATTTCTGTCTAACGAAGTGGATTCCTTATCTCGTCACCTTCTCATATCAGAAAAGTTAATTCAATCTGGTTTTGCTATTGGCGGAGATATCAATCTGATACCTCGATACCAATAACTGTGCTATAACCATGAATTGAAAATGATTCGAATTTCGACTGACCTTTTTAATTATTCAAATCATTATATTGAGAAGTGATACAATCCATAACAGGTTTAACATTCCAATTAAGAAATCACCAGTTTGAGCTCTGCAGTATAACGTAATTCTTTCAATGTCAAAAATTTATTTGAAATTGTCAATTTAAGCATTTAGACAATGTTGCCAATTGGGTGAACTATGAAGTCGCCAAACATGAAACACCGCTTCATTTTCGTTACGCTTGTAAATCCATAGAGAAATTAATTGTATATTGTCTTTGTGTAAATCTGACACGAATCAGTTCGGCGCATGAGCCCTATCCAAAATTAGATACCACAAAACTTACAGTTTGTGGTTTGTGTACCTATGGTTCAGAACAATGGTTCAGATACACAAAATTGGAACTGTCAGGAATCAGGATCATAGGCGTTTTCTGGCGCTCATGTATTCAAAACGTATTCGTCTGTGATTCAAAAACATTCATTCTGGCGATGAAACAATGACGTCACATCAATTATGATTTGAAACGTATTCATGATGATTCAAAACTTGGTTGGTTTTGAAACGGAATTTGACGTTACGTTACGTCATTTGTCAGTTCCTGCTTCCTTTTGATCCTTATAGCTTATGAAGTGGTGAACACTTTATAAAATACATTGTAAGGATGTAAAAAATAAAGCTGGGAAATTATTGCATTCACGAATCCGAATCTAATGGAGGTTAGAGACAATTGAAAAGTTTGTTTTTATTATTGAATTTGACATCTGACACAAAAATTGAATCATTCGATTCTGGCGAATCTTATTATTAATAACGTCAGTATGAATCGTTTTTGAATGTACGCTCAAATTTGATTAAACGCCAGAAAATACCTCCAGCTCACTTCCAGCCCCGCAATGCAGTAGATGATACCTGATTTTCTAAATTTTCAGCAGTTGATTTCTGGAAGCTGTCGTTACAACCAAATATTTCTTAGCTTGAAATAATGATTTTGGAATTGGATTTATTATAGAAGAACATTACCTCAAAATCAGTAAAAACTGAATAAACATCACATCACAATTTTAGCATTATTGAATACTTATAAGAGATCAAAATCATACATATATATCTGTTTTATATAAGTGAAAATAAATATCAATTTGTTCACGTAAGTAGTCAGTATAGAATTGAAAATAATAAAAAAGCAACATTTTCAAATCCCCAGTTAAATAACGAACATATCAATAAACATTTGAATAAACTCCATAATATAACAATCAAAAAAGATAAGAAAAAACTCATTGCAATCCGTATAATACCTAGACAATCCACTTTGAATCAGATATATGGGATGTATCAGCAGGATTATTTTTGTGGTCGTACATATATTGGTTGTATTTTTGATAAAACTTTTCATTGACGACATATTCATAACATTTATTTTTACTAAAAGTATTCAGTTTTGAAGAAAGAATTGCCTTGAGCATGCTGGTGGACATTCTATTTCTTTTTTTGGTTTTGATATCATTTAGAAATGAAAATATTGGTTCCACATCGGTATTTCTTTTTCCACTGTAATCTGTTCCATATAGTTTATAATAGTTAAGACTTTTGAGTTTAGAAATATTGGAGGTACAAAAATATTTGACACTCTTCTTCTCTTTCATCATGTAATGGCCTCAGCTACTAAGACTATAACGTACTGACTGTGTATTCAATTATCAGCTGTCAGCTGCGAGCGCTGTTCACTGACTCTTCTTCTTTCATATTTCTTCAATATTGATTATTCCGCTACTTTATGTTCAAATCCGTTACCATCGAGTAAATTCTGCTACGGTAGCGGAATTACGCTAAGAAATGAATATTCATATAATAATGGCATGTTTCTGATGGACTTTTGAATGGATATCCGTAGTGATATCCATTAATGCACTTTTTGTGAAAGTAAAACACTGAATAAATATTTCGAATAATCACGTTTCAACATTTTATATCCAAAATGCAATTTGAAATCTTATTCAATTTCGTCATTGAGAAACTTTGTAATGATTTTCATACGTCAGCTGGTTAGAGCGCGTGTAATGTGATGTGATGAACTCTAAGAAAAAAAAATGTTGAATCCTAATTCAACTTCTGGACCCCACAAAACGCTGATACTCATCAAGTTTAACTTCAGATAGTATTATTTAAATGAATTGATGGATGTAGCCGTTATACGTAGTACAGGAGATCATCATGAAAAATGAGAAATAAAACTTCCTCTGTTTCCATACCACGTTCATTTGTGTGACTAATGTTACTGCAGTTTCATTCTATAAGAGCGTTTATTAGCGAATGTAATGAACTATAATTCGTTTAAAAATGTCCATAAAGTACGAAGTTGCAGTTACAAATTACAAAGTTACAAATTTTCATTTTTCATATTATCAAAATGTATTGATAACTCAAGCTTCACTATCAGAATCAAAAGTCATGCTGTCCGGAAGTAGACTTCAGCGTAAAATAGTGGAGGACTCTATCAACATTACGGTAAATAATAAGCAGCTGGAAATGGTTGAGAAAGCAAAAAACCGAGGAGTAATTATGGACACTAACTTGAGATTTGAAAGACATATAAATAGACAATAACAACAGGCTACTGTAATCTGAAAATGATATATGATAATCGATATTTGCTACCCATCAAAGTCGAAAAATCATTATGTAGAACGCTAGTTTTATCAGCCTTCAATGATGCTGACTCTCTCTATGGCCCTAATTTAACAACACTCTATAAAAAAAGATAAAGAAACTTCAAAAACTTATGTCTGAGATTAATCTACAGTATTAGAAGACGACAAAGAGTTTCTCATAAATTGAAAGAAATCGAGTGGTTGAATATGGATAATAGAAGAAAACATCATGCTGTTGTTCTCTACTATAAAATAATTAGAAGAAAAGTTCCCTCTTACTATTATTATATTAGAAATAAAGGCCTACTGACTGTATCTCCCTACGGAACGGAATATTTTAGACGGTCATTTGGCTACCAAATCTATTCTCTGTGCAATTCGGTTCTGAATATTATAAGAACACAAAATGCTCACAAATTCAGACAAATTTACAAAGAACATCTTCTTGAATCTCAAATTTCATAAGAATTTTTTTTAAGTGTGTAGCAAAATATCTTATTTTTTTTCTTGCATCATTACACAGGTTTTTTGGGGTTAAGCGGAATAATATTTTCTGTCGTGTTTATACAACAGAAAATAAACTTCGCCCTTTATTTCCATATATAAACCTTGACTTCAAAAATTTATTGTATTATTTTGAATGTGGAAATAATAAAGCCGATTATTATCATTATTATATTGAGGGAATTCCTTACCATCTTGCAATGTTGTGCAATATCAATATTTTTGTTGCACCTGAAAAGAGTTAAAATGGCGTCTTTCCATTATTATCGTAATTTTGATTATGATCATTTTCCTTCAGACGGTTTGACGGTATCTCATGTGTCAAATCCACAATGTAGATTGCATGGTATCCTTCTTGAACGATAAGATCCTCGAACTGTATAAAAAATACGCCCCTCTTTAAATAAAAAGAGTGACTAAACCATGTGTGCCTTGGTTAACTTATAACATTAAGAAAAATATTTCACTTAAGAACCGTGATTTGAGCAAATACAAAAAGTCGTTAGCTCTCGCCGACTAGATTATTTATAAGGAACTCAGAAGTTATACATGCACTATGATTCGATGCGAAAAAAAGCATATCTTGATTTTGTATGAAAACTTTTAATCAACTTGGAATACCTAATGATCTTTCGATACTCTGAGAAAAAATAAGAATTTGGTACTTCTGAACTACAGTAAGGTCTTTGATATACTCGATCACGGGGTCTTGGGTGAGAGACTCCTACATTTTGTTTTTGGAGCAGAGTTGTATCGTATTTTTTGCTGGTGTCAAAGGAAGTGCCACAAGGATCTTTTCTTGGGCTCCTGCTTTTGAGCTTGTACATCTGTTTGTGAAGAAATTCAAGATACATCACTACGCAAATGACACACATATATTTTTTGTGTCTTGAAATTCTACCTCTGCACAGTTGTATATTGATCACGATCTTCAAGCTATCATTGAAATTTCTACAGCCCATGAGCCCAAGCTTGATTCTAAGAAACCTGCCATAATGACCTTTGGACTTAAAAAAATAAGAAGCTCACCAACACCTAATTTCAAGTACGTATTGAGAATGAAATACTTCTCTCCTTGAACGAGATCAAAAATTCAGGACTGTGGTTCGACCCAGAACTCCGCTTCACTAAATATGTCAGGTATCTGAATCAAATTTCGTATAACGTTCGTAGTCTATTGTTTCTTAATCGAGATCTATTCAACACTCAATCAAAGATTATGTGATTCATCGATCATGTCAGAAATTTCGTACTGTGACGGCATTTATGGACCTGATTTGAGATAATCTGATGCTTTTCGTCTCGAGCGTATTTGGAATAGCTATCTACGCTTCTCGTTTGGTATCCGGAAATACTACCATAAATATCCTCAGCCATGCAAGAATCAGTATGGTTGAAATTTGAGAAACTCAGAACTTTGCACTTACTCACTGACACCCACTGATTCTTGACAACACGTCAGCCTGATTATTTATTGTGAAAGCTCAAAACATTTTTCATGATTGATAGTTTCACCACACGAAACAGTTCAGTTTTAGTCATTTTTAAACATAAATCTTCTATCTTCACTCGCTGATTCACGTATAATGCACCCGAATATAACAATCAACTACCATGTGACTTTCGATCTTTTATAATTAACAATTCAAAAAAAGCCTGAAAAGTTACCTATCTAATAAGTTGCTCGTCCGTCCTCAACCTTGGCTATACCAAATAGGAATTTTCACTCGGAGTTACTCATTTTTTTCATAACGTTCAACTTCTCTAATTTCACGAAGTCTGTTATTACAATTTGTTCAATCGATTTTCTACTATTTTATTATAATAATTAATTTTTATTTCAGGTTGAGTTGAAGAATAGCCTTGGCTGATACTCTGCCTTTTCATCTATTTATCTAGATGTCTATTTGTTGTATTCAATTTGATTTGTTTTTGGAGAATGAAAACGTTTTATTTTTGGTAATATTAAAATTATTATAATTATTATTCTTCAATCAACTTAAATAAAATCCATATTCAATTTTGCGTATGAACACTTTAATTTTATCTCAAGCACAAACTATTCAGAGACAACCCGAAGCGACTTTATATTTTTTCTGATTTTACCAAGTTCGAACGCGTACCTCATATTCAAAATCAAAATTCAATTAACATATTTCTATCCACCAATCAACTCAATTCAAAACTATATTAGTTTTGATTTTGTTCCAAGTTATTTTGTTTCCCACTTTATTTCAATCTCCCGACCGTCTCCTGAGGGTTTCCCGATCGTTCATCTTCCCTGACCAGATCAATTTCGATCAACTTTGATTCCAGAGCGGAAAGTATCCGCTTACGTCAGATGAAAATCTTTTTTATTTGAAATCGATGCTAAAATAATAGAAAGTCCACCTTATTATCATTATTATTATTATTTGCATGGAAATTCCACACGCTACACCAGATTATGGGCATCTTACCTCAGTTATTCCAGATTTGTTCGGAATTTTGAAGTCTATTCCGTGTTCAACACCAGTTTTAACTGAATTTCATTTTCTACAGTGGGCTCGTTTTGAAAAATGATATATCTTCATATTATCACTGTATTTCATTTATACAATAACAAACCACCTAATTCAATTCAATATTTCAAAAGTAATGCAAATTATGAATCATCAAAAAAAATATTTGGCGCTCCGGGGAGACTTGATTGATTCCAGGCATTTGCTTTTTCAGTTGCAGGAAAACCCGAAAAAACCTGCAGCACCACATAATCTGCAGATCTTGATCTGCCAATGTCCTCTCTTTCATGAAACGAAACGAAGAGGTTGTCTCCAGAGGCTCCAATGAATTCGAAACATCACCAGAAAATTTTTGCGACACGACTATCGTCAAACTTCAGTCAGTCCGTTTCATCCTTGCCCAAAGCGTAATAATGACCAGACTCAACGCCGGACCCACAGTGAACAATGACTGCATGAAGATTATAATAGTGGTCTGCTAGATTGAAGTGTGAATCCATGTCTAACCTTCGTGAGATTTTTGTGCTTCTCTCTGAGGTTGAGTCATGTTGGAAGATTACCAGTGTTATTATCAGATTGATTGGTGCCTCAGCAATACTTGTTGTCTTATTATAGTCAGTTAGTTTTGCTCAAATTTGGCAATACAGTTGATCATCACCCGTTGAAATTTCTATTTTTAGATGATTAAATGATAAGCTTCGCACGGACTGGTTATCAGTCATAGTAGGAAACGCTAGTTGAAGTACCAGAAAGTCACATACGTTTTTGCTAACTCTTGAACATGTACAACAAATTAAATTAGTGAGAATTTTTCCAGCAAATAATCTAAGAACCCAAGACGAGATAGACTGTACGGAATAATTCAATCCAGAGCGGTCAGGAGTGTTGAACCTACTATTTTCTTGTTCACGAAGAGTATTCATCAAGAATCCCAAGAGTTCGGAACAATCCGCTTGTTGTCCTGAAGAGTATCTAGACTGTAGGAAAGCGGTTGGTGGGAAAGATGATACATTTTTATGAAACTGCAGCTGCATGAACAGGTTAGTGTTTGAGCTTGGTGAATAAGAAGGAAACATTCTCGTTCTCGTTATTCGTTAAAACATCGTTCTTAAAATTGTTCGTCATGAACAACACTTGTCAAATGCTATTCATGTAGGAGGTGTTTCCTAAATTATCTAAACCAATTTTTGTCGCAAGATTTTCAGGATAACTGTCTGCTGACTCGCAAGGAAGAACAGGTTCCACAGAATCTGCATCAGAACCATTTCTTCAGCTGCAATCGATCCTTCCAAGTGATGAAGGGTTTCGTAGAGGGATAGATTCGGCTCTTGCTTCATGAAGCAGAAAGGGAACCAGAATCATGAGGACAGTATCTCATATTTGGGGGACAGGAATGAACTATTTCCATTGATCGCACTGAAAAAGAAGAAGGTGGATCAATGACTTGCGAATTGACCTTGATAGGAGACTGATGAATGTCCGTATATTTCGGCTTGTTTCGAAAAGATTTTAGTTCTGTACTGAAATGGAGTAATGCATGATCTCATCAAAATTATGTGAAGGAGGAATAGTTTTAAGGACCGAAGCAGCATTACCACGTTGAATAGTAATACTAATTGTTTCTATCGTTGCTTGGCCCAAACTCCTTTCGAGTTCATGAACGAATAACTGAGACTCCGGACCATAAATAAAACTCTATATGCGTCCTTTCCTTCATTTGATCTTACAAATCGGCCATTTACACTTTTTCTGTTCCAATTTTTGCCTTTTCTGCTCAGTACTTCTTCTCAAACATACGGAAGTGATAGATAGGGAAGCATTTATATACCTTCACAGCATAAGTTATACCTTCCCTGAGCTCTATTGGTGTCTTGCCCTCAATATTTGTTGAACCGTTCGGTCCAAAAAATGGGCAGCTGTGTTGACACCTTTAACTTAGAGATGGATTGGCTAGTTCTCTGTAATTAGTAATTGGAGTGAGACTTCCACTCTTCGCTGACCTATTTTGTTGAGGAGTATACGGCATCGTGGTATAAAAATATATACCAAGGAATTCTTAATCTCCTTCTCCCCAGCGCTCACGAACTCAGTGATTTTATTTTTGGCTATCTCTTGGCTCCATCCAGTAATATTTGTAAACACTGCACCTTTTGGCCCCAGTAGTAATAAAAAACTCGACGAAGTTGTCTCTGAAGTATATGAAGAGTTGCTGCCAACTGATGAGTTATTTTGTCACGCAAACATCAGCACAAATTGATTCACCTGGTTAGTCAATTTTCCCTGAGTCTGAATTGTAGTCTACATTGATTTCCTGTCATGATATCAAAACTTTCATGAAATAATTTTCATTCTGATGACACAAACTTTATGCCACAGAAAAATATTTTTGTTGGCCGAATTTACAGAAATATACATTTTCTTATCCAAAGTATAAACACCCCTGGCAGTACGTTTTCGTTTCAGTATCATTGAACTATTTCTTATGAAGAAACAACAGTTTTGATTTGATTTCAACTCAAAACCTTTTATAATGATTCGGCAGAACAGAAAATTAATTTTTATACACGTCGAGAACGAATTAGACGTTTTGAGATGATTTTCATACCACTGATTATTAAATACCATCTGAACATAAATACATCCTTGTTTATTTGCCAATATTATTGCACCATCACCAACATGAATTTTATTCGGATTTATAAAAGACTTTCAGGCGATGGAGTACTTTTTTTTACTTACTTGACATATGTGTCGAGGCACCTGTATCGACGACTATCCATTCATCGATATCTTCGATAGTATTCCAAATACCTTTTGTGAGTACAAAATGGCATTTGCATTGATGTAGACTTTTTGAAATGGAATATTCTTTAGACGCGTTGTGTACTTTTGTGATGGGTAAAAAATGTGAAACTCACGTTAGGATACGTGACGTGAAAATTCGTAAGACGGAAGGAGGGTAGACCGCCGGCGCGGCGTAGTAGAGGAAGTACCCCTCCCTCTTTCTACCGTGCGACGAAAATGTATGCCTGCTCCTGCTGTTTCGTTTAGGCGGCACAGGGCGCTTGCGCGAATGTGTGTGTGTTACAGCGTGCTACGCGCATCTATGTTGTAGTTATCGGTTCTCAAGGAATATTAAAGGTAAAGCAAGGCATAGCTTTGTATAGCATCGTTTGTTGTGTTTAATAAATATAGGAAATTAAAACTGCAAAAGTCAATGAATTACGGATGTAATATTTGTAATATGTTTATACTTTATAGCATTACCCTATATATTCATAATATCACAATGAACACATGTGCGGTGTAGGTTTACTAAACAAATAATTTCAAATGAAAATAAATGAAATAAGATAATAATAAATAATCTTCGTTTTTCAGAGAAGATTCAAGTTTCCACTTCTGCCGGCACTTCCAGAGTTCAACCCGTTTTCTTCGAATTTGTTGTCTTCCTTTCTTACATTTCATTCGGACAATTTCTGGTATGTCCTATTTCATGGTAGTTAAAATATTTTCTCGACGGCTTATCATAATTCTACTTTTTTTTTAATTCGTCATACTGGGATATCATTTCGTAACAAATCAGCTGCTCCAGCATGTCAAAACACAGTAGCTGACATGAAAACGAATTACCGGTTGTACCCATTTTTGTACATCCTATACATGATTTGATTTCACGATGTTTGATATACTTTTTCTCCTGCGATCTTGGGAATTTTATAAATGTCGTGGTCGTACTATATATTGTGTGTCTATAGTCCCAGAACGAGTTGGAATTAACTAGTTTTATTAAACATTTAAAACTCAAATTCGGTATTGGACTGTTGTAGAAGTTATAGAGAATTAATTGGAGTTAAAGTTCACATTGTGGAAATCGATTGAAGTGATTTAATCGACAGTGAACTGAATGCATTCAGCCGCTTAGGGAACAAAAAAGAAATATGGAAGTGACAAAAATTGTTTCCATTAACTGAAAAAAAACTTGTAGAGTTTGGTTTTCAGCTGCTCTCATTGAAACAGGACCGGATTCAGACATTTGTATTTATCTTCAACATGAATAATTCCTTACAGAATGTAAAGAGAATTTCAATC
>WOGR01005700.1:0-13610 GCA_015342045.1 Leptinotarsa lineolata | reverse complement strand
TTGCTTGAAAACAGGTCTACATGAATCAGTATGACGTAGATTGTAAAGCATACGAATTATTCGTTTCTGAGCAACAAAGACCCTGTTAATATTTGTTACGTCTCCCCATAAGACCACATTATAAAATAGAACAGAATTCACAAGAGCATAGTAAACATCTAACAATTGTTCTTCACTCAGTATTTTTTTAAGCTGCATTGGGGCATAGAAACTGGCATTAAGTCTTTTACTCACGTAGCTGACTTGAAATTGCCAATTCAATGAGTGGTCGATGTGAACTCCTAAAAACTTTGTGGATTCTGAAGGGTATATATTCATGTCATTTATAACAACGTGTATGGGATGTTCCACAGAGTTTCTTGGAAAAAACTGTACCAATACTGTTTTTTCTGCATTGACCATAAGTCTATTTCTTTGACACAACTTTGAGAAATTTCGACTTATCACATTCAATTTCTCTTGAAGTTCCAAAGTACTGTCGGCTTCTGCAGAAATAGAAGTATCATCGGCAAAAAGAACTATCGAAGTAGTGCCATAGAAGCAATAATGGTACCATGACTGAGCCTTGTGGAACTTCAACTTCCAAGTCATAAGTATTCGAGTTTACATTATCCCATTTTACGTACATCTTTCGAAATTTCATGAGACATAATCCAAAATAGAAATTTACCTCGAATTCCAATTGCACTTAGTTTGTTGGCCAGTATTTTGAAGTTTATAGAATCAAAAGCCTTCGATAAATCGAAGTAGCGTGCGTCCACGAACTTTCTTGTCAATTCCTCTATAGATATTTTCCAAGAAAGTTGTAGTCGCACTTTCAGCCGATCTACCGGGGCAAAATCCATTGTGACATTTGTTAATTACATTATGTTTTGTTAAAAAAGGAAGTAGTTGTTCATAGATACATGTTTCAATTACTTTGCTCAATACACTAGGAATAGTTATTGGTTGGTAGTTGTCAATCAACAAAGGATCATTTCTTTCCAAGAGAGGAACAATTTTTCCAATTTTCGAAATATTTGGGAAAGTGTCGTCTTCCACAGATTTGTTGATGAATATATGCAAGTGGTTTACATATATACTCAAAAATGGGTTTGATTATTTTTGTCGAGAGACAGTCCATGCCAGTGGAATTTTTATTTTTGAGTCCAAGTATAACATTGTAAACTTTCGATGGAATAACAGGGTTAAAATGAAAACTATTCAAATTACCGACAAGATCAATAGTCTCCGGAAGGTTGACATCTATAAAATATTGTTTCAAACTATTCGGCACTTCAGATGAATAGTGTTTGGCGAATTCGTAAGCTATAATGGATTCATCCCCTATCAATTTATGACCAATGTACATTTCTTGAGAATATTGTTCATTTCCTTCTCCAGTTAGTTCACTCACAGTTTTCCATATTTGTTTTTTCTGACCTTGTATACTCTCTGGGCTGAGAGTTTTGTTCTGATAGTATTTCCTCTTGCACTTACATAATTTTTTCATGCTCCTTTTTTCACCTCGTTAGAATTGTATCATGTCATTATCCGCATTTTCTGTTAATCGGTAAAGTTCTCTCAGTTGTCTACCTTCCTCCTCGATATCTTTAGTTATCCACTCATTTTTGTTTATATGAGAGTCATATTTGATTGTCATAAAGGACATGTCAAGTCTAAAGCATACAGTAATACATTGAAAAAGTTTCTGAATGTAGCATTGATGCCTAATCTTTTTTCATATACGGATTGAAAAGTTTCATTACCTAGAAATCGTCCCAAATTTGGAAGATTTCACTCACACGTGTTGCGCCTCCTCGAGAACTTTTTGATAGGGGAAGATTTCGTCTCCTTTACTCATATAAATTTGTTATTCGAGAATAATAACGCATTAGTGCAGCGCTAATGAAACTTCGAAAGGTAAATCTATACCCACTGGTGTTGAAGTACGAATGCTTTGTTTTGTACTCTGATTTCAAGTAGTTGCCTTGTTGTGAAAGCTGCAGTGAAAGATAGAAGACGAATCTTTTTCGGCGATCGATGTTGAAGCATAGGTTCACAATGAACTGCCTCGTCTCCGTAGTGGGAGCTGTCATCGCCTTTACATTTGGGTTCAATAATTCATTCGTAGTTCATTACTGGTGAAGCTTTGGAACTCGGAACCCCGCTATCTGGTGTTGGTTCATGAATGATATGTATTTTTCCATATCATTTCTTGAGTAGTATAGGTCCTCTCTTCCAGTATCATAGATGAATTTACAGAAAGTTTTTGTCATGATATAATTATAAATAATCCTTATAGCGCATAGAAAACCTGTTGACGTAATAATTTGTTCAGCATGTTATTGAACTTGACCACACATTGAACTTGCCAACTTTGACCATGAAGATGTTTCCTTAAAGTTTTGCTGTACTTGTAGTTGAGTAAAAAGTTAGATTTAACCCAGGTTGCATAGAAATTTTCCAATATTTACATAGCCTATGAGACTGGTAACTCCTTGGGTTGACATATAAAGAACAAAAAGTCACAGATAGACCAAGATAACAGATCAGGTGTATACAAAATAACATGTGCATCAGGCGCAAAAGTATATGTAGGAAGGACTTCAAGAAATTTCAAAATGAGAATCTCTGAACAAAAAAGAAGTTTTGAACTGGAGGAGACCAGTCCCACACTTTTCTGGGGATGGTCAGTATTGTTCTACACAATGTATAACATGCTCCATGTAGAAGCTAAGGGACAGAAATTGTAGCTGTTTGAGTCTCTGAAAATGAATACGGGTGAACATTCCGGTTTCCTGCGTTCGGGTTCGAGTGAAATTATTCATACTCAAAAATGCACCTGCTGTCCAACACTGTTCTTCAATTGAGTCAGGCACCTACTATTCATTTCCACTGAAGCTGAAAGGGTAAAGATATGGAAATGTTTGTGAAAAACTGTTTTGTTTTCGTATTTTCGTATGACAAATGTACCCCAAAACTCTATACCAAGTTGCAAATGACTATGATAGTAACCGTAATAAATCATTCTCACAATTTTTAAAAAAACTTCACATCTATATTTAATTCAGTAACCATGGTTTCTATACTCCATTCAAAATATTGTGTAGCCAAGTATGGTTTCCTGAGGTCCTTTTTCCAATGATCGTTTTTAATGAGCAGTTCGTTATTTTCTCAATGGGAATCACTTTAACTATCATATACACTACAATGCAAATGAATGAAATAAATTCGATATTTCAAAAACAGGCGTCTTTTGAAACAAATTCAAAAACACCCCAACTTTAGTTTTCGACGACCCATCTTATGATGTACATATAGGAGACGTTTCGTCACTTGTGTTGGCGTGATGAAGTAATTTTTTTAAATGCAAACAGGAGTCATGTGGCACCACACTCAAAAGGTCTACTAATCGTCAATTCGACGGTGAAATTATTCCAACATGTATCAATACAGAGTGAACCAGAACATTCCATCTATAAAATTTCCATTAAAAAGTCTAACGCGGTGAAATTCGGAAACCTTGGTGGCCATTCGATCGGTTCTCTCCTACCTATCCACTCATCTTGACAAACAGTATTCAGGTAGGTTCGTACATCAACGGCGTAATGTGGGGGCGCCCCACCCTGCTGGAACCACAAATCACTTCTATTTGGAAATATCTGATTCAGTTGTGGCATCATATAACTCCGAAGAAAGTTCAGATACCGAGCACCAGTTACGCCTTTCTCGAAAAAGTATGGCCCTATTATCTGGTTGTTCAAAATTCCTACTCAAACATTCACTTTTTGTGGATATTGTATGCCATGCTTCTCGATCCAATGTGGATATCCTCTTGCCCAGTATCGATACGTCTGATGGTTTACGTGACCTTTGAGCATAAAAGTAACTTCAACTGAAAATATAACATTTTGTATGAAACTCTGATCTCTATCAGATCGTTCCATTATCATTTCGCAGAATTCGCAGACTCTTCTGTGAAAGTCATCTCCTAACAGTTCTTGGACCAAATCAACTCTATACAGATGCCACTTTTCTTTTTTCAACACTCTAACAACAGTCGATTGGTGTAAATTATCATCCAGTGCGACTATCCCCCAGCTGGTTTGGAGGTTTTCTTGAAACGCAAGTACCACATCAAGTTTTTGGGCTTCTGAGATTGATTTTTTACCACTTTCAGGGAGATCTTCACTTCACTAATTGTTGATTGAGAAACGTGTTTTCGTTTGTGATGCTGCCTGAGTCCCTTCTTCATTTTCGCAGCCAAACATTATTGAAATTTCGTTCGGCTTCTGTAAGTCTCATTGCCAGATTATATTTTTATAAAAATAATGTCAAACGCTTCAATGACATTTCATTTCAACGACATCGACTAATATCAAGTAAAGTGTAGAACTTTCATCAATCAATATATTCTTTTTTACGAATCAACAAAAACAAAAGAAGACACTACGATGTTTTATTCTCAGTGGCGTTCCTTTGCATAATTAGGTTCAACGAATTAATATTGTAATTTCATTTTTTTAAATGAATAGTTTCGATTGACTCTGTATTAATACATATTGGAATAATTATACCGTTGGATAGATGACTAGTAGATCTTTTGAATGAGGTGCCACACGACCCCTGTTTGCATTTTGAAAATTTGTCGATTACGTCATCACGGAAAGACGTCTGTTTTTTAAATATCGAATATATTCCATACGTTTGCATGGTATTGTATATTTTCCTGTGAAAAAAATAATTCTCCAACCACTTTTTAGGAAGATCATGATTTCTTCTGTATAAGTGACTCTATATGACCGAGGAGCCTCGTACGAATATTTTTGGCAAATAATTTCCTCTATTTAACGAAAATTTTCGTGGCACAGTAACTGATTCATAAAACAAAAATCATTTTTTATACAACTGTCATCGAAAGTAACATTTTTAATGGTTGTCAAGAATATTAAAATATGATATTTACAAAGTGGCGTGTTAAAAATATTTTTAACAGTAGTGTAAAAAGTAATTTCAACACGATTTTTCTCGACCGAATAGCAATGAACAAAACATAATTATTCATTTTATTATGAACAATAGATATAGACACAACCGAATTATGTTACAAATGTATTATATACATTGAATATTATTATTATTATTTATGGACATTGATATGAGAAGTTCAATTACAACAACTGCTGATAATATTACCTTGCAATGTCATGGGCATCAACGTTTAATTCTTGAAGCGGAGAGAACGATGCTGTAACGCTAGAGCTAGCTGTTACGATTATTCTTTCAGCAATAGCCATTTTATAAGATGTAACCCTCAGCTCCGTGCTTTTTAATATCCGTTATATTTGCTCCTGATTCTGCTAGCAAAGGAGCAGAAGACGTTCTGAAACAGTGACCTGTATATTTCTTCGGTTCCAGGAGGTTCAAAAACTCAGCAATGGTAGAGAGCATTTTCCCAAACGTGTTCATACCAACTGGGTTGGCACTGCATTAATAATTTAAGTATTTCAGAAAACAAAACGTTGATGATTGATAACAAAGGGGCGTAATGCAACGTATTCATTGAAATAGTAGATGTTTTTTTAAACAATGCAAAAAGAACAATCTATTTTCGTTTTTTCATTTGGAATTTGAACAATCAATGATTCATCCATTAATTTAATGTCTTCTATCAATAAATTGCATAGTTCTTCACGCCGGCAGGCTGCATATATTGCAAAAATAGAAGCAAATTTTATCATCAAATATTTTTCATCTGGCGCCTCATTTATAAACCTCTGGACTTGTTCAAACGTAAGAGTTTTTGATTTTTTGGGTCTATAACTTTCATTTTCGCGCTTTGAGAATGCCATAACCTTGAAATATTCGCTTGTGTTAACACCATTTTCAACGAGTACACTCGACTTTATCATTGAAAACTTGCCCCACAAAGTTGACGAGTTCACTATTTTTAATTTCTCTCCTAGGTAGGCTAAGAAGACGGTTTCACTGAAATTTCCTTCGACGTTTTTAAGTTTACACCAGCTGAGAAAATTAGAATATGCGATGTCGTACTGCTGAGCCGATTTTTTTTGAAATAATACAATTGAAGCTTTTTTGCAGCCTCTTCAGGAACACACAATTCCTCACTAATGTTCTCAACATCAGCAAGAACTTTGAATGTGACTTTAAATAGAACGCGTGAGATGTCAACAATACTGTTTGTTGGTAACCAAGTGATTCGGCGTCACCTGATACGGCCACTTCACAGCAGATGAGATATCATGAAAATAGTTAACTGACAAAAGATATCAAAATATGTTTTCATAGAAATATTTGATTCGTCTATTTCATTATGAAAACAGAACAGTTGTACAAAAGACTTTGTATGATATTTGTGATGAAAGTAAGTATTATTTTGTTATAACTTTTTCACTCACAAAATGAAACCTCACTTTCAACACTCATTTCATAAATAGCTATTTCTTTATCCTATATTTGTTTTTCATCAAGCAATTCACGCATGGCACTTCCCTTTTTCTACGTGTCTCCCTAACTCGCAGAGCCGTACATTTCTCAATTTCACACCTTTCCGCCACAATCAGTCGTCCAAACAACAACGCATATTAATATAAATTCTTCTTAGATGATTTGTACGGGAAAAAGAAATATATCATTCTGTGACTTCGTCGAGTTAAAAATATAAATGGTGGCCACGGAAACAGCACACGCAGTTCAGAACAACATGCGGCCGGGTGATTTATCATTTGAAGGCAAATTGCTGAATTTGGGGTTTGCGGCGTTTTATATACTCCGGCAAAGCGAGAGCCCCTCCGGCACATTCGGTCCTATTTCTGCAGGTATTATTTGAATAGAATTCCGCGATCGGTGGTTTGATCGGGCAAATTTAGGTTTTCACAGAAATTGAAGTTATTGACGGTTTGTAATTGGTCAAAACTAATTGGAGCGATTGAGTCGGATTATCACATCTAGTAATAATATCTGATGATTGATGAATGAATATGCAGAAAAATGGAATGGTTAACTGATATTTTGTATGTTGTAAATCCTTAGTATGACTTTCAGATATAGTGTTCCAAGACGATAACAATATTGATAATCAGACGAATAGTGGAGTGTAGTGACCAATTAATAGCGAGGTCCAGATCTTCCGGTAAAAAAATTAAGTAAGTCATCTTCAGAAGGAGTGTGTTCTGGAATGATTCTTTCAGCTCCATTCTTTTCAACATCGAATCGAATGAAAACCATTTTCTACTTCAAAACCATAGTAGGTACGGTACTGTCTTTTGATAAGTGTTTTGTTCCTAAGTAACATCTCCCGATAACTGAAAAATAAGACATCGCTAGTCCTTAGCACACACATGTTCCGACATTTGTGGGATGTCTTTTGTAGAAGCGCAACAGCTGGTTAACGGAAAACTAGATTTTAACAGACAAAAAGTTGAAAATATGTTTTTTACAAACTTCTTCAGTTGACTTAAAAGATAAAACCTCGCTTATCCTTAGCCTACACAAGTTCTGAAATTCGTGGGTTATCTTTTGTATAAGCGCAACAGATAGTCAACGGAAAACCAGATGTCACCAGACAAAAAGTTGGAAATATATTCATCACAAACTCAATAATTTAGGAACTAGACGAAGAAAAGCTCATTGCTGATTGGGACGAGTTCTGACGAAAACATATTCGTGGTTTTTGTGAAGTCACTAGGTGAAAAAGTATTCAAGTGAATAGGCTGACTAGATGAATATTTTGTCATCTCAAGCAACGTGGTCGTGTTTTATATATTTTTGGTATTCAGTCGAAGTAAAAAATATTTCTCTATGGAGTTCAGGCTACTTCGACCAAAAATAATTTTTTAAGAATTTTTGATTTATAACAGCATTTCGTTTTTCGGCTGTTTCCGGTTTCGAAGGTGGGAAATATAAGAATGGCCATAATGACGCTCCGAGGGTCAGAATACTATAAAGGTAAAATAGCTCATTAGATGGCATCATCCTGTGTGATTCGAAAATTACACTATTTATGATAATCAGCAGGATCCTTCCAACAGCAGTCCACAGGGAAATAATATTGTACCTTCAGTTGCGAAGAGGCCCACTAGCAAGTTCAAAATCGATTTCTGTAACATCAGAGGACTCAACTCGAATATAAACTCAGTGCACCAACATCTGCGAACAAATTGTCCTCATATTCTTACACTCACAGAAACCAAAGTGAGTGTTTCAACAGACTTCATCAATTTTCTATATCCTGGTTATGATTTTCACTCCAAATTCAAACGTTATTTCGAAGCAAACCTCTCCTGTCAACGAGAGAAAATGCTGGAACCCCAAACCTTTGATGTTACGTGGTTCAAAATAATATCACAAAAGATCACGTCTATCTACTACCAAGAGATATACTATAGGACACTATTCTCCTTACTTGCAAACACCATTGACTTTCTGTAAATCACTTATCCCACTACCAAAACATCCAAATTCAACTCCAATGACCACAATTTTGAATGGCTGAAATTTTCAAATATTAACGAAGAGCAAGGTCGCCAAGCTAAAGCTTCTGCAATGAGCAGCGGACTCACTCAGATTACAAATGAGTTAACCAGGATTCCTGACAGTGATGGAGAATATGCTAGTTTTCTGGATCTATACCTAACAACCAATCCAGAAATTTACGCAGTAACCGTAAGATCCCTGTTGGGATCTTCTGACCACAAACTCATTTCTGTGTTGAGTGAATAACCAATAAATGTTGAGGAACAATATAAGCGGCGCAAAGTTTGGCATTACAGATCTGCTGAGTGGGAGAATCTTCAAAACCATTTCCTAAATTTTCCTTGTTTACAGCTCTGATGACTCATCAACTTGTGCTTTTGAAGTCGCGAAAGTTATTCTTTTATCCATGGATGAATGTATTTCTGTTTCAATGAAACGAACTTCTAACAGCAAACCTTGGTTCAACAAAGATTGTAAGCAAGCTATCGTCATCAAAAATCTTGCTTACCAGTAGTGGCGCAAAAAACCCAGTACCAAAATTCAAACTAGATTTGTTAATGTTCATAACAGCTGCAAACTTAGAATAAATGAATGCAACGAACTTCACAATCAGATAATTAAGGATAAACTGCTTGCAAATCCCAACTGATCTAGACCCTTTCGACCTTGAAATAATGGAAATGAGAGATCCTGCGCTTTTTTCATCCGTTCATTTGACCGGTTGGAAACAATATGTATTTTCTAAGAGCGGCAAATCAGGAATAGAAAAAACATGGAGTCCCACAGGATTCTGTCTTAGGACCACTCTCATATTATATATAATGTCCTGTTCCATACATAAACCCTTATGATATGGTGTCATATGCGAATGATGCTACCTATATCTTATCACAAAAAAAATTGATATCAAACTGAAGATGAAGCTGAAGTATGGTACACTTATAATGAGTTCGAACTGAATAAAGTGAAAACTCAAATCATTATCGTGTTAAGTCATGGTAATATACGAACTGAAAGTTCATATATTACGAACGTATATACGAACGTAAAGTTCGAACTGAAAGTTCGTATATTTCCATCATTTGGGAATCCAACTAGATGACTCGTTAAATTGGTCATAAGAAGTCAGTTTGAAGTCAGATTGTGATTTCAAATCTTAATGTTTTTATAATATAGAAGAGTATTTACAAAACAAATTTTGATGTTATCATAGTTGTATATAATCATAACATATACGAAGAGTATGTTAGTTATTGATTTTCGTATTGAAGATAAATTTCTTATTGCAGCTTCACGATATTGGTAGTCTATGAAATGATTTGTTTGTGCTGTTTATTATTGTTTTACTGTTGTCTTTTTCAATTGTGAAATTGTTCGTTTACTCATGAGCATCTCTAGATGTTGGAAATGAGACTGTTCATTTATATGACCTATTACAAATATTATATATCGTAGTTAAATGAATTATCTATCTTTTCATCTATCTTTTCAACTATCTTTCTATCTATATCTACCTATAGTAGTATAGTTTCTATCTATATCTACCTATAGTAGTATAGTATCTACCTATAGTATAGTCAGTATGCGCATTTGCTGGATTGAAATCGGGATAATTTTGCATAATAGCATAATATTTTCAGGTCACTCCCATTTATAAACGACATTGTCCTCAAATTATGATCATACTGCACGCCAAGGGCTTATACCTAGGTAGATCCAAAGTGAGTGAGTTCATTTCACCCTAAACTGCAACCCGCGAAGGTTCATTATGGCTGATATCTAATCAAATTTGGCCAGATAGGTCCTGTTTCTTGATGAAACCGATCAATTTATATGTTGAGTGATCTTTCAGGTCTGATGACGATAGTGAAATTCTGCCAAATTATTGATGATTTGGTCCGCGGCCGGGTAAACAGATAGTATGTGTTTCGCTATTTTATTGAATCATGACTGGTTAGTTTTCGTGCTGTGATTTTAACTATGAGTTTTTTGATGAAACTTACAACTTTGGTCATCATTATGATTTTGAATAACTTTGAATCATGAACAATTCACCATTCTTTTTTATCGCTAGCTATCGCTTTATTTTATAACTTATTCGCCTGTAAAAATAATTTATTCTTCATTTTCATTCACATAGAGTAGATATCTCTCGGAATTATGGACAACAATGACGATTGTCTTATCAGTTGAATAATCTATAAAGAAAAATAAAGCAATACAGATGTATGAGTATGTACACATTCATAAACAAATATGTAGTGTAGAATAATATGAAACTTCAAAATGCTTCTCCTGATATTCAGAAGTAATTACGTAACGACGATCTGAACCAAAAGTTCTTGCTATTTCACATCCATAAAATACAATTGAATTGAGAATTCTGAAAACACCTGCATGCAAAAATATAACGACCATATAGTAGTACTCTGGTTCTCAGAAAATTTAAATAGAAATGGAAACAGTGAATTATAGTCCAATTAGTTGAGTTGCCTGTGACTTCATGAAGAGAGCTTAGTTTTTATAGTTTTTTCGATTAACTGATAGCAAAACGAAACCTCATTCAGCGCCCGGAACACCAATAAAGCCCGGAGTAGCTTTATTGGACTTCTGAAATGTTTTTTTATAAATAGAAACAGAGTAAAAGAGAATAAAAATAGTTTCTTGAATGTGAACACCAATTCCACATTTGCTAACCATCTTTGGGCAGTAGGGAACAAGTTCAATCACCACTGTGACGTATTACATTCGTAAACAGTTTGAACTCATTTTTTATAATGTTTGGAAATGGATATATTTGAGAACTGCGGACATTAATTGAACGACCTAATAGAATTGAATAGATATATAAAATGAGAAATGAAACTGTCTATGTTGTTAACACTTTCATTTGTAAAAATGAATAGAAAGTTCAATTCCTCATTTTTCATGATGATCTCCTACCACGTGGTAACGGCTACATCCATCAATTCATTGGAAAAATATGTTAAAATTGGTAATTATTTGATTCGTGAACTCAGGTGAATTTCGTTGATCAAAACTTTTTTTGACTGAGTTTGTTCATATGGTTTCCTGGTGTTCAAATTTGTAATGAGTTCATACCTAATTCAGATAAGCTCATTACTCATTGAGTAGGTAAAAATGCATATTCATATAAAGTACTAATTAGATAGAATCAAGTTGGTATTCAAAAAATTTTCAACCTAAAATTTCAACTTTCAAAAATTTTTCAATCAAACTCTTTTCCAATAAGATTACTTGCTTCCAGGTGAGCACTGAAGATGACGCAAGTCGAAAGCGCTATGCAATAAAAATTATTATATTATACACTTACATACAAAATTCATCTCCGTTTCAGACATTGAAATGTTTGTGAGAATTGTTCAATTATTATCATGGATAGCGAATAATTTTCATCATGTAACAGGTGAGTTCATTCGCGGAATAAATACACCTGAAGAAGCTATTATACAGTGCCTTCATTTCAAAACTTCCCATCCCCAGAACTTCATTTAGCAGGGAGAATTTGCCGTAGGCAAAAAACACGTCAATTTAGATATCGGGGGGGAAGTTTAAAACCAGTGTCAGTGGTATTTTAGGTTCAAGCCCCTTACCCCTAGCTACCTCCACTTAATGATTTTAAAAGGCACTCCCTATCTTGTAACACATCATTTTGAAGATCTTAAAAATCCTCACTCAACTCCGTTCAAAAAATTGGAATAAGTTGATCCCTTTTCGTAAAATAGGGCAAAAAAATTGATTGTAATAAAAAATTAAATAATAGCTATTGCAATTGAATGAATGAACCTTTCTTTATTAGGTGTTTAAAATGTTCACCATTGGTAGCCTAGCAGAAGTACAATCTATTCTTGAATTCCTCTTGGACTTTCGTGAATATTTCGTTATTAATTTGTCTGCATGTTTCAGTAATCCTGTGTCTTGAGTCCTGAATGTCTTGCAGGAGAGTTTTGTATACCATTGTCTTGAAATAACCCCAGAGAAAGCAACTCGATGGCGTTAAATCCAGAGATCTCGCCGGCCATTTCAGAGCGTCACTTCTACCAATCCATTTGTCAGGATACCGTTGATCGAGCCACTGTCGGACATGCAATGCGTAGTGTGGCGGTGCGCAGTCCTGTTGAAAATATAAATTTCGTTCATCTAAGAGTGGGTTGTCTTCTTCATTAACTTGGCGTTCTAAGGACTGTGTTATGAGTGCATCGATTACATTCTTCAATAAGTTCAAATACAATCGACCAGTTGAATTTTCTTCAATAAAAATTGTGCCCATTATTTTGTTTCCCAGAATTTCAGCCCAGACGTTTATTTTTTGTGGATATTGCGTATGATCCTCTCAAAACAAGTGTAGATTTTCATTATCCCAGTATCTACAGTTATGCTTATTTACAAATCCATCAAGAGAAAAAATTTAATTCATCACTAAAGCAAATATTTTTTATTAAATTCGGGTCATTTTGAATTCTCGCAACAATTATTTCACAAAATTCAATTCTCCCATCATAGTCATCCTCACTGAGTTGCTGAAAAATTCTCATTTTGTATGGAAAGAACTTCTTCAGTTTCAAAACTTTGTGTATAGAACCAACTGAAATATTCACTAACTTAGCGACTTTCGAAATTGAAGTAGTAGGCTTGACGGCGAATTGGCCTAAAATCTCAATCTGTGCGGCTTCCGTGAGAACTCTCGGCTGCTTTACTGCTTTGTTGTACACAAAACCGGTCTCTTCAAATTTTTAACAAGGTCTAGAACATATCGGTGACTCACATTTTGGCCTGCATGCCTTTCATTAAAAACCCGGGCTGTCCTACGAGCACGCCTATCTTCAGCACCATAAAAATAATTTCAGTTCTTTCTTGTAAAGTGTACACCATTACGATTTGTATTACTGTCAATGCAACTGACGCCACTTGACAAACAGTTTAAAATCAGGAATAACTAATTCTGATAAACGTTTTCACCATTTAATTGTAACAGATTTTTAATTGTAACTGACGCCAAGAAGCAACTGTGTGCCCTTATCTCACTTTCAGCTAAAGCAAAAAACTCTGTGTAAAAAAGAGACATAAACATACCGTTATTGAGTCAGTGGTAGCGGTTCCATAAATTTTTG
>WOGR01005699.1:0-13611 GCA_015342045.1 Leptinotarsa lineolata | reverse complement strand
CTGACTTGAATGGTTTTGGGTTACTGAAATGAAATCTGACGTTTACACACAGGTAATATAGCTGTCCAATATCAAAAAATTTAGAATCTTCATACAGGCCATTGGAAGAATGTCCTAGGGGTTTGTTAAGAATCAGCCGAATGAATCTTTTTTGGATTGTATGTATGTATGTATTGATATGTATGTATGTGATATGTATAAGTGTATTGATATGTATGCATTCATGTTCATGTAATAAGGACTGATGAAAATTGTTGCAGCTTTGTCAATAAGACCTAATGTTTTTTGGGCAATAAAGTATATTATTATTAATATTATTATTATTACTAGACCTCAGCCATGAAAAACTCTATACTATAGCCTAGTGCAAAGCGTGTTGGGAGGAGTCTCAAAAACGTATCTACTCACTTGAAGTCATTCAAAGGAGATTTCTGAAATTAATGTTTAACAAAACATGATATATGCAACCGAAGCACTATATAAGCAATCGGATATTCTGAATATTATTCAAATTATTTATAAGTCTCTGCTACTTAAACAATACAAAGAAAAGAGTGAACTAAACAAAATAAAAATATGTAAACGACGAGAAATAAAAACCAGTATATAACGCCTCTTGTTGCAAAATCTATAAGACAAAAGTTGTTTGACTTTTTTTGATCAAGTATCTAATAGTTCACCACTTCATATCCAAATTACAAGAGATTAGTCTGTAAATATATATTTGAAACACCTCGTTTGTCAATTAATACACTTTGAGGAAATGACTTATCTATAAGTTTGAATTGTATTATGTGAATGTGTCAGTTACATGTGTATAGTACGTCCCTGAACTCGATGTAGAATTGTACATATATGCATTTTGTTTTATTTAATAATTGCATACCCACGCACAAGAATTCATTCCTTCTGAGGATGGATTTATGCTAATGCTTTACCAGTATTTGGTGTACCGCTCATTGTATATATTTTGATCTGATAAATATCATTGTCATTATAATTGTCTTACACTGGAAAAGACAAATCTGCTACATCATAATTACAGTTCACAAAAAACACTTTCAATAACTAGGAGGATTAATTTTTTGGGAAAGAAAGTTTTTGGCTTTCTACTACTCCATCTTGATACAAAAAATGTGGGAATCTCCCAAAGAAAGGAAGGAAGCAATCATTTTTAAAAAATTGAAGTAACACTAAACATAGATGTGTAGATCATTCTTCCTTTCTTTGGAAGATTCCCACATTTTTTGTATCAAGATGGAGTAGAAGAAAGCCAAAAATTTATCACTTATATTTTAAAAATGCTTCCAATATTTGAAATGGGAACTATTTTAACGCGTTATTTGTGGTGATTTATCAAACCTGCCTGCTATTCATTCTGGTAAAAAATCAGCCCCTTTTTGGATAAGTCGCCTAGGTTGACACAAGAACAACCACCCTTCATTAAAAAAACCTCTGGATGTTACTGTCTGCTCCCATAAGTCCTATAAACACTACCTCCTAAAATATTGTCTATTACTTGGTTTTAACTGAGACTCTCCAATTTTGTAGCAATTCATATGGACGAATCAAAAGTTTTTGATAAACCTATTCCATTTTAGTTACCGTAAAGTGAAAATAGTTAACTACTAATGGCACTAACGATTTTTTTAAATCAAACCTTAATTAGAAGATATTTCTCGCCGTCGCATTTAAGGCGCGTTCTCAAGTTTAGTTTGCCAAATTTAGTTGTCCCATAACAAGATTCGAATATGACTTGAACCAGTTTTTGTTCACATTGTTCAACACAAAATGTTTCAATTTATTTAATGTAATGTAAAATAGTCCAACTAAACTTAACTCGTGAGAACCCACCATATACTCGGCAATATTAATATTGTTTAAATTGAACGGGGTAGAGTGTGAGGAATACACTTCAATTCAGTTTCCATTTCCTACACAATAGTAATAACTTCGAACAGTACAAAATACTTGAAAATACTTTTAGCAGATTGAAAGCGAAAATAGAAAACAAATGAACATGAAACCGGCAACAGAAAACCGTCTCCTCGATTAAGGAGACGTTTATTGGCGCTTTGGAGCCTCCTTTCACAGCGAAAATATGAATATGTTGGCTCTTTTTTTACACAGTCTGAACTGTTCGAGAAAATTTCACAGAGTTGTATAAAATCAGTCATTGGTAGGGTCTTGTTTCCCTGTGTTTTCATAGTTTTTGTAGTAAATGTAATACAATGGAAGTAAAATGAAATAATCGGACAAAACTGAACTGAAAAAATCCTGGAAGAGATAATTTGCATTTCTGTACAGTTATTATTTTTAGTTGTCAGCACTGAAGATTATGCAGAGAGTATTTCCATTTGAAAGTAATTTTCACGAGTACCGAATCTGAAAATAGTCTGTGGAATGCATTTCTATAAATAGAAATGGATTATAATTCTGATTCAATTGACCCGTGGAATCACTTCTGTTTTATTCAGCATGCATTAATGATTTGTTTTCCACGTCTGACATTGAAGTTGATTATTTTAACATTGGTTTTATTTATCTTCAATTGAATCGGCTGTATTTATTGTGAAGATAAATCTGAAGAAATAATTGAGAAATGTTTAATATGAAACCAAACAGCGAAAATACTGTATACTATAATCATACTCTCATCTGAAGTAGTATTTGATTTTTTAACTCAGTGCTGTTCAGATGAGAAGTAATGTAGTGCAATAAAGACAAAAACATATTATAAATTATTATTAAAAAAACAAGTCTCCCAAAATATGTGATGTAATTGACCGATACTTGATGAAAATCCAAAAGATATTCAAGTAACACTTGAAAGTGACACATTACAGTTTCCTACTTTACAGAACCGCAACACGTAGCTTCTTCTGAACACGCCTGAAGAATCTACTTTATAGTAAAACACATGTTTCGTTTATGGAAACTATTTAGTGAAAATTTCACAATAATGTATTTCATGAATATGTTTCTTCAAAAAATTACAAAATAGCTACAACCCCTCCTCCCCAACCCTTGATTTCGGATTCACTAGCATATATAGGATTTGATAAAATAGCTTCTCCATCATTATCTTTCAATATAATATATCTGAAATAGAAAAATGAACAAGATTTTGAGAATCAAGGAAAGTTGTCGAATTATTCCAAATGATCAGAAGTTTTCAAAACAGAAAAAAAATACACATTTTTCTGATTATTGGAGTCCTTTGAGGAAGAATGCCTTCCCAATTGCCATGTATTATAAATATATGTTTTTAATGACAGAAAACTTGAGACAAAGTCAGGAAGTTGTCAAGACTTCTGAACCCAGTGACCAACTCATTGAAAGTGATAATATCCCTCCGAATGTCTGAAAACTGCCAAAAGGTTTGACTTTTCAATACTAATAAAATTTAATAATTCCTAAGGGACGGTTGTTATCATTTTTCTTTTCTTTTTGGAGACATTTGTAGAAAATGTATATCTTGAAACGTAACCCATCTAGTTGAAGTGGGTGTTAAATGAAGCTATCCTCCCATACGAATGGGAACCCATGAACGTCAAAACTCGTGCGAGATTAGAGGTTCTACGTTTCAACGTGCGATTCCTTGCGAATTTGTCAATAAGCACTGAATATAAGGATAAGACTCCGAGCAACTAACATGATAAAAGATTTGAATTAGCAGAAACAACTGCATTGGCACATTTTGAAGAATGTGCCTAGATCTAGAAAGGGGGGTTGGTTAGATTAAGACTTGAGGGGATGTGATTTGAGAAAATAGAAACAGTTGTTTGAAGAAAAGATAAAACACTGGGAAAAATAACGAAACAGGCAAATAACATGAAAAATAATGAAAAAAGAATTAGAAATGTCGCGAAAGAAGGATTATCTGTAGTTACTCGTATGTATTTACGGAATGCTCTACTTGATCTGTTGAAAATTGACGGGTTCATATACAGAATATGGCTATAATTTCTTTAAAAAGTTATCGTCTGTGTTGGAGTGTGTTCCTTCAAAACTTCGGTATTTCCACAACTGAATAAAAAATGTCCATGCATATTCAACTCACTGAATAATGAAGGTGCACTATCTCATTTTCAACGCGTATGAATTAGCATCAGTGACTTCATCAAGTAATTATAATCATGACCACAATTCAAAAAATTTGGCAGTCATGAACGCTGATAATGAATATATTTATAAGCATTAACAAGCACGCTTTTAGCATAATAATTAAAAAAGTATAGAAAATGGTTTGAGCTATTTATGTATTTTGAATCAGATATATAAATTATTAAAAAAGTATTGTTTGGTAGAAAGATATCTTCTCCTAATAAAATAATATTAAAAATCAGAAAAGCACTCAAATTTTATTTTTCAAAGGGAACAGTTTCGCAGAATATTTCTAGCTCAACCACTCTAGAGGAAGGGAGTCAAGTGGCACATCATTAAGAAGGGCTTCGGATATCTTTCATTTAGAATGCTGATTTATTATTTTTGAACAGCGTATTTTGAAAATAAAAAGAGGGAGTTTTGATTTTCAGTTTATTATTCAAAGAAAGATCATTGTATTTCGTTGTTTTTTATGAATTGATCGTTAGACAAGGAAAGAAAATCGTTTGGTTTTTTTCTTTGGCGGTTCTTTCAATTTTACGAGTAGTAAATAGTGACTATACCTAATTTTCGGAAAAAAAACTACTCATAAACTATTCAAAATATCTATCGTGCTTTGGAAATCAATAAAATCTGTTTTTTAATTATTCCCAACGTTGCCGGCAATTGATTGGCATACTGCTGTAATCAGCACTTGTCTAAGCTCATATTATAAAAGTAGATCCCTACGAAAATTGTTATAATGGTATCAAAAACTTGACAGTAAAGATCAGTTAATCATTGTGGAAGGTCATTAATGTTTAATGAACAATGTTTTTCAAAACGTTAGTCGAATGGAGTTAGATCCGGTGATCTCGGAGGTCATTGAGTTGCTCTCCTTTCCGTCTGTTTGACAGGAAAAATTAATGAGATAGGGCTCTGTCTTTTTGAAGATGAAAGCGATCCTCTTGTAAAACAAAATCACCTCAAGGAGCAATCCAAGATTTTGGTTCATAAATTATCACAGCCCCTGCTGAATTTTATTTAGGGAATAAAGGACTAATATAGGCATTTCTAAACATATCAGCCCATTAAATTTTTGTAGGCACTATGTAAAGTTTTCTCGTTCGTTTATATCGTCATTTAAAAAATTAACAGTCTTCACTAAAACACGTATTCGGTCGAAAATTGGTAATGACGTTGGCGAATTGAGACGTGGTTTCGCATAACTGTAGCATAACATATAGCTTTCGGAATAAAGGTATACATTTCGTAGAAGTAAAATATATGTATTTTCAGTACTTTACTTGCAACCGCATGTATTATGTATATGTTACAAACGTCACCATCCGACACCAATTAGAAAATTGGTTTCGTAAACTGTTAGGTGAAAATCTCATAATGAAGTATTACTTGAACTCGACAGAATAATTCAATAAAATGCATTTTACATTCCATCATGAACACAAAGAAAATATATATAAACCTGGAGGGTTTTCAGACATACAGACATACGTGCGTCGTATATGCGACCAAATCTCAAAAAGCCATATAAGGTTTGTTACGAACAAAGGAATGAGATATTCCCGTTATTTTTACCTTTGTGTAAGAAAGAGTCTGTACAAACCGCTTCACAAGGACATCACTAATTACACTAATATCTTTAAATGGAAGTTCTTCCTCGACAAGACTTGTACAGTAATCTTATTAACGGTCAGTTTATTCCAATAATTACTTTGTAAACACTTTGCACTTGGCTATATTTGTATTTTCTTTAAGCATTGCGATTGAAACGAGGCGGTGTACCTACTAATAAAAATAATTAAAAAAAGTTCTATTGCTTTCTTTTTCATTAATTAATAGAGAATCGTCTCATTTCTATATAACTTTAATGATCAGAATGCATCGCAGTGGTTTATGAGTGAACTTAATTTTATGTTATAAGGTTCGCCTTAGCCTAAAGGTGTGGTTATGCAGTATTTTATGAGTAGAAAGTGGTCTATCCCCAAAGTGGAAGGGTGTTTCCCAACTACGGTACGTAACTTCAGAGGGAAAATTAGGTCATTTTGCTTCGTTTCTGAGATACAGGGCGTTGAAACATCCTTACACCGATTTGGTTGAAATATGCTACAGTTATTAGACGTAATAAGGCGCTCATTTAGCCTTAACTAGATTGAAATTATTATCAGATCCAGTGGAGTCTCAGTGGGCACCATAGTCAACAATATTGACTTGTTGTTGTTTTTTATATTTTTAAATTAACAACTGAAAATACAACTTTTTTGTCGCTTTTGTTTTCTTCATATCTAGCTTCGTTTTCGAGAAAAAACATTGAAGCCACTGCATATCATGACCACCTGCTTTGGAGACCAGCTGACAGTGATATCAGTGAAAGTCAGAGTTGTCGATTAACAGTGATTTCATCATGAATAATTTTATTAACGCCGAAATGGTTAACATGCACTTTATTTATGGATTAGAAAATGGAAATGCAGAAGAAGCACTGAGAATTTACCAGAACAAATATCTTTTCAGAGTAATTCCATGTGCTAAAACATTTAGAACACTTTATGCAAGATTATGTAAAACTGGGAGTTTCAGTTAAAAGGCAGGTGGTGGAAGACCAGAAACTGTGAAAAAATCCACATAGCAAATGTGTTCAGGGATTGGGTAATAATTCCATGACGTCCAAAAAGAACAGATTGAAATAAACATCTATATCTTTCATACTAATTCGAAATAAATGTAAAGTGATAATTCATTGGTCATTTGAAGCAAAGAATATCAATAGTGTCGATGAAATCAAACAACCTTTGAAATATAATCAAAAGCAATCAGAGTCGCAAAGATAATATAATCGTTAGAATTTTTGAACATACCTAGGTTTTGTTGATATGAAAATATATGAAAAGGAATACATTGAATTTATTAAGTATAACCTGAAAACGATCGTTATATATGTATTAAATTCGAAATTCATATGGAAAATGATGGTGAATATTTTCCAGAATAGAAAATTGTTTTCTTGAGACTGGTCAATTATTAGAAGAACGTGACTTCAGCTCACAAAATCTCGTGATCCTTATTTGTAATGGGCACATGTCTAGAATCCGGTAAATACATTGTTGGCACCGTTCCTATTTCGAAACATCTATTTCTGCATCAACTCTGCGAACTCTTGGAAAAGCCGTCCAAATTTTTGAAGTCGACTTACAGTGATCGATATTAGTTTTGAAATATATTTATTCATTATCTATTTCGAAACATATGGTTTATTCTGGAGGTCTCAACTTTTGTTCCAGATCTCAGGTTTTTTCAATTTCGAATTCTTTAGAAAAAGATCAAGTTGTCTTTATTATGAAATTAGAATTGTTGTGATCATTATACAACCTCTTAAAAGACTCAAAGAATGAGTGTACTTGAGACGAGTAACAACTGTAAGAGTATAAATTATAAAAGCATTTTGATAAATTTGCATGAGTTAGAATTGATATCTTTTGAGATTCATCACAACTAACAAATCTCCAGAAAGGAAGGCAGGCGTTTCTCCCAAATATGGGGAGTAGAAATTAAGAAAGTTCAATTTCATCTCTACTTGTTCATAACTCAAAACAAAATGTTGTGGGCTACACGAATCTATGAATTTTATCAAAAGGTTCAAATATTTGTTACAAAAAAATGTACTTTCAGTTATTATTTGCTCTGAGGGCAGTTTTACTTTGTGGACTATATTATGTCAGCGAAGAATAGTGAACTTAAAAACAATTTTTTTCAACCAGGAACAAAGATACTTTCATATAAACATTGAATTACACGAGAAAAAAAGGTTCGAAGCAGCAACTTTTATATGAACATCGAATAATACAAAAACATTTTTTCTATTCAGTTTTCACTTCAAACATTTGTCATGGAATTGAATCAGATATTATTCAGAGGTTTGCTACATGAAAGAGGTCATCTTCAATGGCGGACATGGATGTTTTGAAATAAGAGACTTTTTTTGAGGAAAAAACACAAGCACTACAGGAAAATTTTAAAGGCGCTCTAAGAACGGTGCCTGTGTGAAAATAGCGATTCACGTTGTATCTGAATCGCTGGAGTTTAAATTAATTTGGAAAAACGTCCTCAGGAAGTTTATTCTACATAAAAACAGTTCTCCAAATGAAAGAGTTTCTAAACAGTGGAGTTCGAGGTGTACTAAGTTGAACTTCAAAACGATGAGCAGCCACAGTCCGTCGCGTAATAAACCGCTCTTGATGGAATCAAATGTGCCTAGTCACACTTGAACATCTTCAGTGAAAGTATCTATAGAAGAGAGACAAATCTCCAACCTTTCTTCGATGTTCCGGTCTATCAAGGTTGCAAGTGATGTTCGTGTCTCCAGTCAGGCTGATGGCTCTTTTCTAGATAGAATCCAGCAGCTTCAGGGTATGCTTAGGGGTGGAGATATATACATGAGAACAATACTCCAAAGAAAGTCTTCTGAGCTTTATAAAGCATCAAAAGTTGCTGAGGTGTGTACAGTTTTGTAATTCGGAACTGTTTCCCAAGCTTTTGAGAAGCAGCCTCTGCAATTCCAGCGATCATTTTGCCAAGACATATTGGTGTCCACTTCAACCCCCAACAAACTTATCGAAGCAGAAAACGGAATTGTCTGTCTTGTCATTATTATATCCGGTTGGAAGAATTTATCTTTTGGAGAAAACCTTTGCCTGGGTTTTTGTGGTACTGAATTCAACCTGGTCACTTTCAGTCCAATTCGAAATCACTTCTAGATCCTCATTAAGATATGCAACCTAATGCTGCCGGTGAAGATGTGCATCCGTAGCCGATGTCCTGGAATACAAATGGAATGACGAGACAAGTGTGCTGTCGTCAGCAAAACAATATTTTGGATTTTTGTTGTTTTTTTTTTTAATAAGTCATTGATATACAACAAAAAGAGGGTTGGAGACAATATGGATCCCTGGGGAGCACTAGCGTTCATGATAAAAGTATTCGAGAGATATTCATCGACGACCACATTCATTCGCTTATTTGATTTTTCAATCCTAGCCATAGGAATCCTATTTAAATTAAAAGGAGTAAATATTTAGGAGATATCAATTTTTGAAAAAGAAAGGTTTTGGTTTTCTGCATCTTTTTGGAAAAAGCATCATAGCAAATGTGTATCTTTTCAAATAATCCAAAAGTTCAATCGAATCATCGTCGTTGTTTTCTGCATTGAGAGGAAAATAAACTCACACAAATTTGAAAATTTTTGAAATTACAAAATTTTTTAAACTACAAAATTTTCACAAAAAGTACACCTTGTTCCAACGATGTAATTTGAAACTTTTTTATTGGAATTCTTGAAAATAAATTCTGAAAAACGTCAGAATTACAATTTATTATTGAAGTGTGGTTTTCACAAAAACTGGTCAATTTGTATTAAATATTATGATTAAATGCTTGTCTAGATATTGTAGAACCTGTACAAATCGGTGAAAGAGATAGTTCTTGCAGAACCAGCGTTGAAGAGAAAACGCAAGAAATATTTTGCACAAAGATGAAATAAATTCTATCATTTTTAATTCACTCAAGAAACGGGATTATCGTTTTGGTACCAGAGGTAAAAAGAAGATGTATCCACCAATCACGAGGTCACTTTCACTTCATCGGCATTGTTAGCTCTTAAAATTGTACATTTGAGGATAGAGAATACAAATTTCATAATAGAATGCAGGGGCCAATTATTCTTTAAAAAAAAATTCGCGGTGTAAGCAATCACATTATCGAACTCTCTTTTTCAGACGTAATTTAGATCCAAAGAATACCATTACGTACCTTTTCTTATCATACCACTTGAAATGAGGCATAATTTGTAGGTCTAGTGTTACGGTGCAGTGGTACAAAACATGTTTGAGGACATTTTGGAAATATTCAGGCTCGAAGTAATTGGGCATAATATGGAGCAACACTGAATAGCTAGTTTTTTGGATTCAACCCCACTTGATTTTTTATGAAATTCACGAAACAAAAAGTTCTCTCATAATAATCATTTTGAAATGGTGATTTGAAACTTAGGTCCCGGAGTATAAAAAAAAACTCCAATACAGTTTCGTGAAAGGCACAAAAATGTGATTTTTGAATTTTGAGTTTACGATTCAATATTTAAATAACAAAAGTTTTCAGTTACTATTCACTAAGGTGGAATTTTGAATGTGATTTTTTATTTGAAAATTTGACGTTTTCATCAAATAATTATCTCAATATTGATAATAATCTACCAGACACAAACTACTTTTTATGAAATTTCTTTATACAAGAACAAAAACAAATGAACTGTGACGCATCACCTAATTTTGATAACCTTATTCAAATTTTGAAAAAAAAAATTCAATTGTCTATACTAATAAGTTTTATGTAGATTGCGTTGAAATCGTCTTATTTCGAAACATTGATGTCATTTTTCAAAAAATGATAAAAAAATTATTACAATTTTCTTTTCAATTATGCTATTTTTAGATAACATTTGAAGGTTACAAAAAAACTGTTCGGGCAACGTACCGCGCCCTTCGCTCATCTAACGGTGGCCATAATCTTCCTACAGAGAGGACTATGAGCAATGTTATGGATACATTTAAGTCCACTGGTTCAGTAAACGACCGAACAACACCCATACGTCAACGAAACGCAAGATCTACCGAAAACATCGCCGCTATCTGTGAGAGTGCGCGTGAGAATCGCGTCGCCCACAAAAACTTTTGCAGACCACAATTTGGCAAATTTCGCGTCGTGACTTGGTCGGCACCCGTACAAAATTCAATTGACCCAGGAACTAAGGTAAACGACCATAGACAACGGCGTATGTTTGCTATATGGGCTCTGGAGCAGTTTGCAACTGACCCTAATTTCCATCAAAAAAATAATATTCAGCGATGAGGCTCATTTCTGGATGAATTGGTACGTGAACAAACAAAACTGTCGAGTTTTGGGACGATACCAATCTACCTGAGATCCAACAGCGTCCTATGCATCCCGAAAAAGTCTCTGTTTGATGTGGATTTTGGGCTGGCGGCGTCATCGGTCCATATTTCTTTGAGAAAAACGTTAGCAAGGCCATCACTGTCAACGGCGAGCACTGTAGGTCGATGATTCCCAACTTTTTCTGACCTGAATTGGATAATCTGGACACCAAGGACGTGTGATTTCAACAGGACGGCGCTATATGTTACACAGCTCATGCCACATTGGATATTCTGCACGAGCGATTTGAGAGCATGGTCATCTGACGTGGAGGTGATATGAACTGGCCACCGAGATCGTGCGATTTAAAACCGTTAGACTTTTTTTTGTGGGTTTTTCTCAAGTCGCAGGTGTGTGAGAATAAGCCACAAACTACAAAGGTCTACAAAGCTAACATGCCATGCCATCGGTCAAATTCAACCTGATTTTTGCGCCAGAGTCATGGAAAATTGAACGTTTCGGATGCGCTCCACCCAGAGAAGTTGTGACAGATATTTGAACGTCAATAGATCATTCAAACCAATAAAAAAATTCGATGATATCTCACACACACTTTGTTTTATTTAAATTCAAAGATAGGAAGCTCTTAATGAAAAACCGCATATCCAACCTCGAGACAACAATAAGTTTCTTCCTCTGAAAATGACCTATTTCTCTTCCTTCATTTCGATGAGAAAGTCACGTAATCGACCCCAAACCGGATCCTCGAGAATCCGCCGTTCTCCGACTTGCGGACGCCCCTGGTAATCGCTTTTGGCGATGACATCGTCTGCTGGGAGAAACACCGCATCCTTGCGCACGTAACGGGCGGTCAGTTATCCGCGAGCTGTCTGCGAGTTTGAGAAACGTTCGGTGTGTCGTATAATTTTTTTTCTTTTTGTTTATTTGGATTGCATCCACGACGACGGCGTTGACCTATAAGTAGGCCTTGGGAATATTTTGTGTTCGATTAAGGTACAGTTTTGTTTGGTGTTGAGGGCTGTGAAATTCTCTAAGGGAATTTCTGAATTTTCCAATCGATCAATTCATCAATACTTTTCACAATACTTCATTAGGGTTAGTACGTGAAAACTCTTCTCCGAAGATTTTCAGAAAAGTATTTTTTCCACTGCATAAAAAAATGGAAACGTTGAAGTATGAAGCTTTTGTAGAGGTTTATAACTGTTTCCTTCAAGCCAATAAATTGACGAGAAAATTGGAGGATAAGTCACCAAAATAGAGTTCTACAGCGATGAAAAGCTTTTTCTTCACAGCGATAAAACTGACAGCCATGAAATTAACATCTAGGTGTTATTATTCTTGAATCATACGTGACTCTCGGGGCCTAGTTATGCATCATTCTCACAATTCCAATCACTGTCCCTCTCCTGATCAAATTGAACTAAATATTAAAACTCGACAGTAATTCTTCTACAGAAATTGACAGGTTTAATATCATATTATGATTATGACAGTAACTGAACCCTAACTCTACTGAGACAACTCAAATGAATATGTGAATAAAACTCACCAATATAATGAACAGATGCAAGAGACCGAAATGAAAAATGAATGACCCCTTATTCACATAACCTCACGAATATAGACAACAATCCCTCAATAATTTATATATAATAACCAGAAATCTCAAGATCATAATCGAAACTTATTGATAAACCACGTAGGTCTATTGTTGACAAATACGAGTTTAGTCATTCACGTACTCTGTTCATCTATTCCAACATTGTACTTTCATTTTTTTTCTGATAGATTCGGCCGCTACTTGATGAAGATCCATAGTAATTTCACAAACTACACCTTACGATTTGATCTTCACAAACGTTATTTAACAATATATCACGACATGTTTCGCTATCATAGTAGCTTTTTCAAAAGTGAATTGTATACTACAAGTTATTTTCTTAACCTAATATTTATATCCCTCAGGTATCCACAATCCAAGCTACCTCTACAGGTAATCACTCGATCAAATTACCTGAACCTGAGGTACCTCCTCAATTACGAATACCTTAAGCATATTACATCCTTAGGAATACTTCGTCGATTTTTTAAGAAAACAGGTTCAATAATGGTGATCTATTCAAATCCAGTTGGTCATTCATTTGAATGTTTGAATTTTGAAGTTTATTGCTTTTCAATGAATCAGTTTCAAACCTTTATTTTCTATGTGTAAAATTTCGTACTCTTTGTTAAAAATATGATTTCCTTCTAAAAGATGATTTGAATATGTTGAACTTGTTTTCTTATTTACAAAGCTCATATGATGTTCCTGGATACGATTTTTAAAAGTTCTACCAGTTTGTCCAATATATACCTTAGGACACGTTCCATACTTCAATTTATATACTCCTGATTTCTCGAATTTGGATGTTTTGTCTTTGGACAAACAACAGAAAAATTGGCTTCATTTTTGAGTAAACGAGATATCAAAATTGCATATAGGACAAGTAATACGTTGGGAAAGCTAGTTGAAAATAATAAAGACAAAACATCCAAATTCGAGAAATCAGGAGTATA
>WOGR01005698.1:0-13611 GCA_015342045.1 Leptinotarsa lineolata | reverse complement strand
GTGCCGTACAGGGCCGTTGCGGTGGGGGGATGAGGGGTAGCCTCCCCCCTGCTTTTTCGACTTGGGAAATTTTGGACAGTGAAGATAGAAAAAAATAATAGTAAAAAAATAAAAATGAGAGAAAATAAAGTGAGAGGTAATAAGCCAGTCTGAAATCGTCAGTCTGACGAGTGGAATAGTTAGAGGAGACAAAAGGAATTTCATCTCTATGCTTGTTTATCGAACAAGCCGTTTCTAGTATGAAAATGGCATAAACTGCCAAAGTATTATTTGCAATGAGTATAGGCCTACAGGAGTATTGTTGTTTTTTCAAGAGCTAACGTATCGCTTCTTTTTGAAGTACAAGCACATAACTCATATGGGTTCTGGAACATACTCCCCAGAACGGAATTCCGTATCTCAAGTGTGAGTATACTTGTGAATAGTAGACAGATTTAGCTGCAGAATATCCCAATTCTCTAGAAGTTATTCTTAACGCAAAGCAACCCGAAGAAAGTTTTTTTGTAAGTATTCTTCAAACCTCAAGTCGGTATCTATGGTGATACTCTGGAATTTGGTGCTCAATTCATTCTGGATAACACTGTCATTAATAGTAATTGGAATGTTATCAATAGAATTCCGAAAAGATATCTAATCAGTTTTGCTAATATTCAAAGATAAGAGATTAGCAGTCCTTGATAATCCTGATATATGAAGATATAACCTTGTGGAGATCTGAGGTATTTTTACTGTGCCATAGTATTGTGGTATCACCTGCGAATAACATACCTAAAATATGGAAGGCGTAGGATTTTCAGTACAATAATAAACTAAACTTCGAAAGGATTGTAAACTGTAAAATCGAATTCGGGGGAGCGGCGAAAACCTAAAAGTAGAACAAGTGAATGTCGCGTTATCGAAGATACCGCTGTTAAACAGACACCACAGGTGAAAGTTTTAGTTGAATAATTCAGCAACTTCATGCTGAAATCATATCGGCTAATTAAAGAGTTCTCATACTCGCTCACTTGTTAACAGTATCTTGCTCCAAATATTCACGTAGAGCGTGATTAGATTGAAAAATACAAATAATAATCGTCCATATCTATTCACATATATATTTACTCAAATACGATAAAGACAGAAATTGATTACCCTCTATTCAGAATCTAGAAAGAATATGTCTACAGGCAGTTTTTTTTATCATGTGGTAACATTGCTATATTCTAAACCGTAACAGATACGCAGACGATTGAATGGGAAAAACAGGTTACTGTCATCGGGTACAATACAATGGTCGAAAAAAATTTACAGGGACTCTCACCCTTCACTAGTTATTCGGGGAAAACCAAAACTGCTGTTTTTCGTTTTTTTCGAATGGAATTGTCATTTTGGTGAATATCAAAAACTGGAAAAGGAAAATGCTTTTCCATTCGAAGTGTACTATGACGATGTTCAGTTTCAGTTCAGTTTATTTAGATTTAAAAAAAATATACATTTTTAATAGTCAGGTCATTTCAGCCGTTCGGAGAAAAATGGTTCGCAAACTAAGCGCTTATGGCTTGTGTTGTGCTTTCCATTTCGAGATGTGAATTATTTCATTAAAGATGTGAACACGGAAAGAAAAACTAAAAATCAACTACTAATTAAATGGAAGGAAAAAACGATAGACAAATGAAAAGCAGAGAAAGTTGGTGAAACAAATTGTTCTGTTCTGAATATTAGGTTATTTTATTAACATGGATACGTAATGCGATCAGACAAATAAAGTAGGATGATATAACCAACGTATATAGTTACTTAGTAACTTACAGTTATAAGATATCTTATAAAATATATAATATATAAAATTCAGGGCATTTTCTAGCACCTTCGAAATTTCCTATCACGGAGATCGGTCGGTAGTTGCCCATTTCTGATATATCACCGGATTTATACATGGGAGTAACCCTAGACTCTTTCCTGTTATAATAAATATTCAATAAAACGTTTCGTGTCAACATGGCCACCAACTAAACGATTTTAAATTACGGTCCTGTCGTTACTTCTTTTGTAAATTGTTTCTTGTGTCATTCGTTTATGAACATATCAAAGATGTATTCAAATGATGAAAGGACTGATATGCTATTTAGTTATGCAAAATCAAAAGAGGATTTATATTTGGCTATACTGAAAAAGTATTCATATTAAGTAAGTTTCAAATAACTGAGACAGTAGAATAGGTATATTAGTATAAAAGCAACATATAATAATTAAACGCCAATTTAATACTTCACTACAAAATCATAGAAAGGCCAAATATTTTTTTGAAAATGAAGTTCACTAAATTCCGAATTTCAATTTGGAATTCAGTGATTTTGTTTTCAAAATCATTTGTGTACTTTTTATATAGTAAGTGATTAGATGAAAAATAATTGGGCTAATACCATCATCTGCATTGGGTGCCACCTATACTAGGTACGCCACTGTTTCATTGTTAATTTAACAAAAACAATGATTTTGTAACAAAGCGACACTGATAATACATGCACTCAACCAAGAAACTTTTTTGATAAGTAGAATTTGGAGTCTATGGTATAAAATGAATCAACACTTTCCACATACCAGAACAAAAATACTTTCTCTCGACGCGCATTTCGCAAAAAAAGTTAACATTATCTCAATAGATTTATGAGCATTATCAATTACATTTGGTTTATTATATATTTACTGTTTTCTTACATTTGCGTGGTTTTTGTATGAGAGTATATTCACTTTCTTTTTGAACATCAATCCTAATTTCCAAAATTTCTATTAAAATTTTTTAGTATCATCGTATTTTCAGCTAATCATGTAATTCTCTATGATGAATTGTATGCGCAAAAATAGAACGATTCTTTGGAACTATGAACTTTTATTCCGAGTTTTATTCGTACTCGGAATGGTTGATATTTCCAACTAGAGTAAAAATAAATGATGTTTGCCAAATAGCATGACAACACGATATTACGCCTTCTCCGCAGTAATCATGACTGTTTTTTCTAGAACAGGCCAGTGTTTCCAACCTTGTTCATTGTTTACAGAATCATTTTTATTGTTGTGAAATTGTTGCTATGTTCTCGAGTTTTCAATAATTCAAAAAATCTCGTAAATCATTCAAATGGAACCTAAAAAATCGATGTCATATTAACTAGCATTCTCAATCTGTCACTATAGATGAATTGGTTTTGGAATGTTTGTCAAATGTGCCAGATAATCTTAAAAAGTACAAAATAAGAGTATCAGGGCCGTTTGAATTTATCATTGGTACTAGGCTGGGTCACGAATGCTTATTTGGCGGTTGATGTCGAAACTACAGATACTGTCGATACTGTGAATGGTGTCTTTATAGGGGTCATGATTTCATTTGCTCAAAATTGATCTTTTTAACGTCGGAATTCCACGCTTCTAACCTAGACTATTATTCTAACTGTATTGGATAACTACTACAACGATTTTGGACTCTAACTCGACCTAGAAATCCTTTAGTTTTTATTTCATTAAAGATGAATTACGGCATTAACAGTTAATTTTTCATATTCTCCGAATTTCCACTCGACACTATAGTGTGAAAACTAAGTGAGTAATTATTCAATTTCGTCAAATTGAGCAATATTTCTAATGATCAACTAATGATAGAGTTGATCAATAATAATAGTCGTACATCATACAAAAACATGTATTGCAATATGTCCATTAGTGAAGTGGAAAGAAGGCATCACTTTATTGGTTTATAGATCGTTTTCCACTCAGTATCTTTCATTTTCAATTCATGTCAGTTCAGTGTTGAAACATTTTTTGAAATGTCTGCAATCCTTATCGACAACTATTGCAACGTATACCAAATTACTAACAAATTTCTAAAATACAGCAAAACCCTGAAAACGATACTTACTGCTTCAATAGATAATTGAACGTTTAAATCAAATTGTTGTTAACGACTGACTGCGCATCATTACGCAACAATTTTTGGTGCTTGAGAAACTTTCTATCCTTTCAACAAACTACCGTAAGAAATATAAATAAATTGTTTTAATGTATGAATGATTATAACTTGACCTCAATCCTTGACAATGTAGGCACAGAACTCGTGGTATTTTTGCACGTAGGTCAGCAATTTTGCTGTCCTTCATAATTAATGATTTCGTCAGGCTACTAATGAATTTGGGGCGTTATTATTGGTATTTAGTACCGCGTGCGTTTTTTGTAAAAAAGATGATCTTTGTTAAACCTCTCTTTGAACATCTATTTATGATCTATATACTAATATAAGTGCTTCACATTTTCATGTTCATATTTACTATCCGTCGTTTCGTCTTCTGGCAGTCATCGTCAACTTTTTTTTCTGTAATGGGCGCCATATTGTTTTTTCATACAGAAAAATAGTGCTTCTAGAACGAAAATTTTTATTTTTTATTATTAATTTCATTTTACCTCGGTAGTAGATAGAATACATGTATCCAAAACAAGCACTTTTTGGTATTTATTAGATGTTAAGGAACTGTTTTGAAAAAAACTTATACTTCTTTGGCGTAACAAGATAAAAATCTTTCTAAAAATTTTATACTTCGCGTAATCCTACGTTTGTAGAAAAAACGACACTAATAATAGAAAAAAAAGATATTTATTGCATTTTCTAGTTTAATGAAGTTTATTTGAATATCATAAAAATGTTGACTAGCTAACTTCAGGGACTTCCTCTCCGATCGCGACAGAGGACAGTCGTGCCGATAAGGACCATCCTCAAAGATGGCACCTGGATTTCGTGGTCGGAGTAGATTCCATAAATTAGGTGTTTTTTTTTTTAAGTCAAGTTGGAATAAATATTGAACTGAAAGACATTTTGAGAGGACTGGCGGACCCCTACGCCAGTAACCATGCTTGAAGTCGGCGGATTCGACGAGGTCGTCAGTGCGATAATAGATGTGTTATTTGTGAAAGTCAAATTAAGAGGACTGACGGCCACCTAGTAAAAAAAATATGTGTTTTCATAAAAGAAAATGTGAATGAGAAAACTAAGGGGGGCAGCATTGCCTCTAGCAAGACAGCAGCGCCCCCGGCCGAAGCTTCTGTTCACTATTGACAGGAGGAGTCTGGCCAAATGCGCTCGACTGAGAAGCAACGACCATATACATTAAAGAAGAAGAAGCTAACTTCAGGGTATCAAGTGACATTGTGCGTGCGCATTCCCTAACGCGGCAAAAGAAGTATATATTCAAAAACACGAAATAGGGGAAAATATGAAGTAAAACTTACCGAAAATTCTCAAAAAATAATCTATTTCGTTACTTCATGACGTTGTAGTTTGCACTGCGCGGTTTCTATCAAAATAATTTACATCAACACTTTCTTGGCTCATTGTGTATGTCCCAAATTGAGTTGGCAAATAATTTATTGATCAATAGTGTGAAAGTGTGAACGCATTTTTCATATCGAAAATATTGCCTTCGCAAACAAATCGCATGTGTTCTAGATAATTAATCTCGAATAGAGTAGACATTAAACAATTAACAAACCTCTATGGCGAAAATCGTTAAACTTGACACATTTTCACTTTCGAAGCTGCTAGTCTGAGTGAAAGTGATATTTCGCAAGCGTTTATCTTTCTCTCTCGCTATCGAAATAGAGGAATATCTGTTCTCAAAGCTATATAGTGTCCCAAATTGCAGCTGGGTTTACGATGACGTTGCGATGATATTAGCATGCAAAGGATTCTATAAATATCCGAATTCAGTTCATTAAAATTAACCATCGACCTTGCTTTTTCGACGGAACTATATTTAATTGTGCAAATATTTGTATATTATGCTTTTATTTTTAGGTATACCTATGTGGAGTGGAGCACACACGAATGCAAATAGAAATAATTTCTATCACGAGTTTAGAGAAAACTTAACGTTCCGCGACATTGTTTGTCATCGCGAAACGTTTCATAGAAATGTTTGTTTTTAAAGTTTTTAATTTACTGCCATATTTTGATTATTCCGTTGTGTTCAAATAACATGTTTTTTTAACGAACGAATTGATATCAGGAGTCTCATGCCACGTGAACATCGCGAACCAAACATTCTTGGATGAGCGCCAAGGAAGTGGGTTCATATGATCAGCATGTGCCCATTCTTCTGCTCCATTTCACTAATTCATTTCTTCGTTTATATTCTTGTTGTTGTACACTTAGCACAGTCGAATTAGGATTTGACAATACAAAACTTTTTTCTTTTAAATTTTCATTCAGAATTCGGGGGGTCACTGGCAGTCTAAATTTCTGGTGTACCAGACCCTTCGCATCATCCGCCATCTTGAATTTAAGGGTTGATTTTTTTTTATCATTATATCCAGACGAAAATTGTAGGAAATTCAATTTTATATAACTTTGTCCATCACAATTTTGTCGTAAAAGTGAAAATAAACGTGATAATACAATGATAAGATTTTACCCCCTCCTTTTCTTGGGTATAAGTCGAAAAGTATTGATCCTACGAAAAAATGAATAGGGACCAAAATTGTAGAAAATTTGATTTTAAACAACCCTGTTCATTACAATTTTTGTTGTAAAATTGATAATAAACGTGATAATACAATGATAAGACCCCCTCTTTTTCTCGGGTTTAAATCGAATAATATCGATCCTATGAAAAAATGGATAGGGACCAAAATTGTAAAAAATTTGAATTTAAACAACATTTTTATCACAATTATTGTCGTAAAATTGAAAATAAACGTCAAATTACAATGATAAGGTTTTACCCCCTCTTTTTTTTGGGGGGGTATAAATCGAAAAATATCGATCCTACGAAAAAATGGATAGGAACCAAAATTGTAGAAAATTTGAATTTGAACAACTTTGTTCATCACAATTTTTGTCGTAAAATTGAAAATAAACCTGATATTACAATGATAAGGTTTTACCCCTCCCCTTTTTCTAGAGTATAAATCGAAAAATATGGATTCTATGAAAAAATTGATAAGGACCAAAATTGTCGGAAATTTGATTTAGAACAACTTTTCCAACAACAATTTTTCATGTAAAATTGAAAATAAACTAATTATTCAATAAACAAAAATCAACCCTTCAATTCAAGATGGCGAATAACGCAACGGTACCCCGGGTATTCATCCAAAAAATTGAAGTTTTCAGGTAGGGAAAATCATAATCAACGACGCCGATAGATTTATATTTTCAGATCCATTAATTCCATTATAAATTCATTACTTTTGTTGGTTGCATTTCTACCTTAAAACGAAGCCAAAACTTTGAATTCAACATTGTTAACCGTATTCTTTTTCTTCTGGTTGTGATATCATTCTCTTCCGGTTGTGTGGTGAAATTTAAAATTTCCAGTTCTATGCTTCCGCTTGCTTTCTCCACTTTCTTCAGATTGTGGAATATACTAACTTTAAATCAACCAAAAAAACTCAGTTGTCTACACAAGAAAATGTTGATCTCTATTGAGAACAGAATTTCCACTTTCTTTTCTTTTTTCGAGGTCAAACGATTTAGTTTTACGATTGACGAAGGATTTTTCAAATACGTTCGCAGTTGAAGTGAAATAATATTACGAATGACGAATTGGCCGGCAAAGGATCAGAAAAATCTTGGATGAAAACTACGTTTTTCCACGATTTTACTGCTCCTTTTTTCTAACAGTCTAACAGTTGATAAATAGTATAGTCCTTTTATTCACCAAGCAAAAAATGGGGCCATTATTCGAGCGTTTCCACGAGTAGAATATTATACTTTTTCTATGACTCAACAGGAATATTTTCAAATGAAATTCGTTTGTGTTAAGAATATCCAGAATGAGAGTGATTCCATCAAATTTCATAAAAATAAGCAACTTAATGAAGCAATATTTTATTCAATTTCCAATAGATTGAATGTGGTAACAAAAAATTCACTGACATTTGAGTCCAAAGTTGTAACTACTCCAAGAAGCAGCTCATAAATTAGTGTTATAAAGCTTTGCTAATAAAACTTATTTTTGAATTGAAAGTGGTAGATTTTTGGGAGAAATTCATTTTTGGGAATTGATTTATATCAGATTATAACAAATATGAAACAATATTGAAAGTTCGTCCGCCTTTTTTTATATCATTCGAAATGGATGCGGTTGAGCAAAAAAATGAAATTCGGCATTTCTAATTTTTGGCGAATACTTCAAAAACGGCCACCGATATTCTCGATCTAAAAAGAGATTATTCCAGTTCCTCATAATAGGAAAATTTAACCGTTTCTGAGATAGCAGTAGTAGGAACAACTAAAAATAACGGCCTGTATATATTTGATTGAAAACGCAATGTCATTCCAATGACATGAATCTGATCAACTGTGATTGGTTTGAAGATGTGAATTATGAATGAGTTAGCATACTTACCCAACAGGAAACGGTTACATAATTTGACAATTTTTTTAAAGGTCATAGAAAAAGGTAACTTTCTATATGTTAACTCGTCTTTACTTCAGCATTTTTCGACATCCATTGATATCATTCGAAATTCGAACTCTAGCCCCCCTTGAAATTCTTCGAGAGAGTTGAAGTGGCAAGGCTGATAATATGCTTCAAAGGTTTGAAAAAAATTTAACGACTCTGAGGTTTTTTTTAACTACGAAACATCACTGTATTACCCTGTATATGTATCACTTTCTTGTAAATTGCCTTGAACAGTCTTTCACAATCGCTTAAGTCACTTTCTTGTACGCGTTCCATGAGGTTGAATTTCAAATTTTGGAGTTTCTTTTCGTAATACGGAACAGGAAGTATTTACTAAAGTTGTCATGCGTATTAGTGTGCGGTTTTTAAAATATTTGGCCCACCAGAAGAAAGCATAACTTTATCCTTTCTGTAATGTCTCGGTTAAAACTGCTTTATATTTTCCATATAATGCATTGCAAAAATGATGAAATGTTACCGTACCAGGTTAACAGTCTTGGTTTTCAGTGAAAGTGAACAAGTTCTGGGGTCTTTCATATGAAAGCACTTTCTCTTTTCTAAGCAGGATTCCATGTCGACTTGATTCACAATGCTATCGACAGCATTGGGAATTATTAGAATGTGGTTATAACGGTACTGCACGCTTCAACAAAATTTATGTATATTAAGGGATTTTATAAATATCGTTTTCTCATTATCGAATGCCATGAATCCAATCAATTCATTTCAGTCGATAATCAAATACTTGTTTTGGGTCACACATAATTTCACAAACTTACGGTACATTCTGTGTAAATTATGCAAGACCGGTATTTTGTAGAGTTTCAGAGTCCTATAATAGGAATTCTCATCCTGTTATATCCCAAAACTATTGTCACTTATAATTTTCTAAGAACCGGCGATAGATTTATTTTTGGCATTGTATTTTGATCCCTGTAAACCACAACAAAACAGCAACTGATGTGTCGATTTCCACAAAATAAAAACTTGAGTTTTCAAAATAAGAAACATTTTGAGGACTTTGTGTCACAGGCTGGTGTTTTTGTCTATAATGAAATCTCCCGTCGGCAGGCGGAAAGATCAAAAGGTTTCCGGGTTTTGTCTGTGTTTTTGTAAACTAAGTTAGCTATTTGATAACGGTCGACGACATTATTACTATTCAGAGTGTTGATCTGTCGTGGGTATAAATTTCGATTATCGGCACTATGCTGGCTATTTTTATCGATTTGTTGTATTTGACTTTATAGGTTTATAACATTCTAGAGCTATTGGTTTTTGATTTCAAAAATACTTTCAAAGGTTTCAAAGGTTCTCAATTCGCCAAATTGTTTTATTGTGAGCAAATTTATAAGTTTCTACGAGATCAACTGATTTTGGTTGTTCTAGCTTGGATTATTTTTTTTTGTTTTTTTACTCGAATATCATTCATTTTTATTGCAATAAGACATCATATATTTTGTCGAAAACAGTAAATTTCTACTGAAGGTTTCAACTTAAGAGATGAAACACAGATTGAAGAGTGTTATAGTTTTTTTGTGTGGGTAAAGCGGATATTAACTCCATATTTGCGTATAGATTTTTGTTATTTGAAAATACTGGAATAATTCATTCACAATGATACGATATTTATGCCCACAATACAATCTTAAATAACTATACTACTACTGTTTAATTGTGTCATTGCCGACGTTGTTAGTTTAACTTTTTTATGATCTTATTTTCAAGGAAAATTCTACATTTATTGATGAAATTTATTAGTCATACTTATTTTTAGGGGGTCGCTTTCGCAAAAACCGGTGTTGGAGAATAATTTTAAACTTCAGAAAATTTTTAATATATGTTGAATTTGTAGGTTAAAAATTCTTCTATGCATACATATTTTTAATAAGTTCTGCTGTTACTTGATCCAACCCACTGTGCATTTATAATTTTTTTAAATAGGGGTAGCACATTCTAATTCCTCTACAGTCGTAATCAAAAATAAATTATAGTCTAAAAAATTTTCATATTCATCAAAATAGGTCAATATCCAAAAAAGACAAAGCTGCATTTATTATATAAAATTGATTTTCCTTTTACGTTTAAATATTTGCAATAAGACCAGTATTTTACCTCTATCTTTGTTTGACACCCAAAATTGCATTATTAACTGGGAACGATGGTGTACAGACATGAAATATTTCTCTAGCTACGGAAGTGATGATTGGCTTTTTGGTAGTTTGGTATAGTCAGCAAAGCAATCCATTCATTATCTTAGTCATTCAGTGTTTGTCTACTTCCGGTTGTAAAAATGTGTAGTAATTTGTAGTTTTTTTTTCATTAATATTCAGAAAGATATAGGGGGATATGAATAATTTCACAATTGAATTATTTTTGATTGTTTTTGTTTTCGATAATCCAAAACTGGCGAATATTGGTGATAGATTGAATGAACAAATCTTATTCTGGATTTAACTATTTGAAGTAGTACCCTAGATGTTTAAAATCATAATGTACCATTTCTTGTTCTGTTTTGTATTGGTGATTCTTTTCTTCTGATTTGGTACTAAATATAAATCCGTGGATGCCAAATCAGGTGAATACAAGGAAATATCTAGCTGAGGTCACCATCTTCAGTTGATACAAAGGATTCTCTCTTGATTAGTGGTGGTACATGATATAAAGAAGTTGAATTTATCTCATTAACCTGGGAGTTATAATATCAGCTCTCTAATATTCTAGGTGTGATATTCACATTAATAAATACCGAACTTCGTAATAATGTATACGTATTCAATTGCTCATTTTTGTAGGTTGTCATAATTTTCATCAGATTTGCAATATGAGGAAGGTCAAATGATCTCACCTGCATTGGGAAGGTTCTTAAGTACCTTGAAGGAAGTAAATGGAAATTCAGAATCATTTTGGATAAATTGCTATGAACAATCGTTTGTTATAGTACTAGTTATAATAATTGGAACGGAACGTTATTAAATGTTACACGGAATATAGTCTCTTGATAAAAATTCGATGCTAAATTATTACCTCCACTTATCCCATGAGATAATTCGAATGAATCATTTGTGACTAAGTATGCAGCTGTAGTTCCTCGAAAAAATCCTGAATATGACGGTATAATCTGCCTGCAGTCAATATCTTTACAATGGAAGGTCTTTCCTGCACAGAAAAATTGTATTGCCCACAAATACATTCACTGTCCAATAATAACCAACTTCATTAAGTCCCGTAAGATAGTATTTACGAATCATTTCTTACTAAAACGTGTAATAACTTCTCAGATGTTTCAATCACGAATTTGATACGTTTCATCTGGATTTAAACTCCAATAATCGGTTAATCGAGATCAAAAAGTTTAAATTTGGAAAACGTGTTTCAATATATTTGATTTCTTTTATCGAATCTTCATATTTTCATTCATTATACTCATCAAATTTATCTGCAACCGCCTTTAACCGGATACAATCATCCCAAATCAATAGATAGAACATGAATATGTTGTTAATTACCATTTAGGAGTCGGCATGATTTCTTTCAAGGATACGTACGGAACTTTTACGACAATAAGGACTCCAAAAAAGGATTGCTTTCATGGCTGGCTGGCCTCATATGATTCATGCAATAAAATCTGTTAACCCGGCCGACCTCTTATATGTGTTTTCTTTTAAATCTTCGACTGCAGGTCCGAGATGAGGGGTTGGTTGAAATCTGTGTGTATATAGATAAGATTGTATTGTAACAAAAACAACCGATAACGGAATTTTGTCTGGAATGCTAGGACAACGAAGCCCTCGATAAATCCCAGCTCGAAAGAATGTCGGACAAATATGTGGTCTACTTGTTTTGGTTTACTTCCTTTGCATTGTAGATAATCATGTCAGGTCAAGACAACTCTGTGCTCTTTCTCTTAAGAATTCATTAAGAAAGGCGATCCAAATTGGTTATTGTTTCTCTACTGTTTGTACATTTCTGTAGAAGCTCTGATTCTTGTATTAATTGAAATACCATGAAAGACCATGAAACCCACACTTTGGACGATGCGGCGATAAAACAGAAAGAAATTGTTCAGTAGTAGCTATCAAATGTTGAGAAAGCTCTTCACAGTAGTATTTAAAACGCATAGTTTCAATAAAACTGATAACAATTTATAGATACTATATTTACTACTAATAAATGAAACTTCAACAATAATAATGACTATAAAGAACAAACAATGAAATATATTCCTTCAGAGAAGGTTTTCGAAATGTCTACCTGCTTTGCATCACTGCCGTTTACAATTCTTATCAAGAATTGGTCGACAATTTGAAAATAATATCTTTCAACCTTCCCCAGAGGTAAAAGTCCATAGGCGTTAGGTCCGGTGACCTGGCCGGCCAACGGTTGGGTCCTTTGTTAGCTATCCAATTATTACCAAAATTTGCAGCCAAAAAATTTGTGGCAATTGCAGTCTTGTGAGGCGAAGCCCCGTCTTATTGAAAATATATTTTTCTGGGCTCTGTTAATGGCAATCCATCAATAAGGGGTTCAATATTTTCCTTTAAATTTTCCTAATTCCTCTGGAATGTGAGAGTGCCATCATAAATGAACGGGCTCACATAAGCTTCGTCTGTCCAAATACAATTTAACGACAAATCTCACACTTGGTTACAACTTTCCAGAAAACACTAGTAAAAAGCCGTGCGGCGTTCAAAATCTCTTGATCTGAGTTGATGACCTCTTTTGGTCCTGTGTGGCTTGAATTTGTGTTTCAACTCGATGGGATTGAAAACACCAAAATAGGGGGGAAGTCTCAGTATGGTGTGTCCATACTTTTCAGCAATACACTCAAGGGTATACATTTTTTCAAATGTTTTTGTCTGTAAAACTTCAAGTAGTAGATTTTTGGTATAGTAATCTCCAAAATCTCCATTAAAAAAACTTTTCTCGAATTTTTATTCGGTACTTTGTTGAGCTGTCGCGAATGATAGGAAGCGTTGTCAATTATTACATTATTCGTATCCAAATTTGGGACCAATGTGTTTTCAAACCATTCCTCGAAAATATTAGCTTCCATGTTCTTATGATAGTCAACATTGCAGTCCTCTAGTTTTTTTTTCACATAATTTCAACGAATTCGGAACCCATCCTTTACTTCCTCCGCAATGCACAATGATTAGTCGCGATCCTTTGTTTGCAGGCATGT
>WOGR01005697.1:0-13611 GCA_015342045.1 Leptinotarsa lineolata | reverse complement strand
AAAATTTCATAATGAATGAAACATTTCATTTTGTTAAAAGAAAACTTTGATGGAAATTAATTATATGTAAACCCTCTCCTCCAAAGTGTCTGCCATCTTAAATTATAATTACAAATTAACTAATCTATCGCTTAAAGTTTGTTGGCCTGTGAATCAAACACTTATTTTGGCTTATATTTTTTACACCTTTCTATTATGCGCAGTACCTGGTGTCCCGGGTAGGGTCAGGCAAACACAGGTATTCGTACTTCTTATTCCATACATACTAGCCTTACAAAATTTCAGGGTGCATCAAACACTTCATGAAACATGCGTCACTGGCTCTCTGACTAATAGTAAAGAGATGGATCCATGTTTCATCCATTGTCACATATCGACGCAAATATTCCAGTTTCTTACGTTTAAACATGGCCAAACATTGCTCAGAGTTATCAAGTCCTTCTTGTTTTTGGGAACAGAGATTTCTCATAGTCAAATGCTCATAAAATATAAAGCCAGCACGTTCCTTTGATGCCTTTACAATGTCAACTAACTCACACAACTTCACTTTTCGATCATTCAAAATGATTTTGTGGATTTTTTCAATGTTTTTTTGTGTTACTGCCTCATTTGGACGTCCACTGCGTTCTGCATTATCGGAGTTTCTACGACCATGTTTGAAGTTAGCAACTCAACGTTTAATTGTTGTTCCTTTTGGAGAGGAGTCCTTATAACTCACAAAATTATGACTAGCCCATGTAGTACGTATGGTACGAGTATATCTTCCCGATACAGTCTTCAGACTTACGTCGATTTCTGTTGAATAGTCATTTCCCCATAATGAAAATTGTTTTCGATGCCACAATTCATTTTTCAATGTCAACATTTATAATACAATTTTTTCAACATGCAATTTTGATTGACACCTTTCTCCGCCAAAATCAAGGTTCTTAGGTATTTCTCGCAAATAGTTTACCTTCATTCAAGCTTATAACACGAACATAGATTAAACAAAAAAGTTTGTTACTCTTTGTTGACATTTCAGATGAGATAATAATGAGATTTTAATAGTATCATCCTTGACGTCATTTCGAAACGGTGGTAAAAACAAATATTTCCAACTAAAAATTTGCTGAGTTACATAACGCAACGACTTTTTTGCAGGATATTATATACGCCGTTTCTTTTATCATTCCGTCAATGAATCTAAATCTCACAAGTGACAATATAATATGCGCGTACAAGGTCAGGTGTCTGCGGAAAATAATAGTAAAAGGCCAATTATGGTAATTTAGACGTATCTAGAATCATGATAAAGCGACGTTTGACAAACAATCATGGACGGTGAATTCCAACAGGTTTAAACGGCTCTCGCTCAAAGGCCGAAACTGTCAAAAACTTCTCTAGATTAAACAAAATGTGAAAAACTTCCAAAGAAAAGTGCGATTGATCTATCACAAAGATGTGTATACATCATGCACATCTTTAACTTCGAAAAAGATTCCGTAGTACCTTTTGCAACATATGGCACTCACCTACCAACTCATGCATATATCTGTATATGAAACCAAAACGCAAATCTATCTTACAATACATAGGAAGACGCTATGATAAAACCAAATCATAAATGCGAAAGTAAGGAAGAGATAGATGACCTAAAAATTTATAAACAAGTACAAACAGTGAGGGACAGTGTAATGGTACAAAAAGATCTGGACAGGGTTTATGAGTGGAGTTGTGAAAATAAATTATTTTTCAATATTAATAAATGTTCAGTAATGTCGGTTATGCGCAAGAAAGACCCCATTCTCTTCAGTTATGAACTGAATAGGGTCCCTATTGAAAGAAATATAGAAATAAAGGACCTAGCAATTACATATAATAATAATACATTATCATTCAAGACTCGCATAAGAAATATTACAAAAAATGCAAATAATTCAACAATATTCATTAGATAAAACTACTATACATACCTACATGAATAGAAATATTGGTAGAGACTGGTATTTTCCTGGTGAATTGTTTCTCGACATTCGAAGATTCACTGAATTAGCGAAGCATTTAATGCAAATAATCTTGATCCAAATTGGTATTCTGTTTGTTTCTGTTCGATAACAACTTGTCAGAATCAGCTCCTAGTCATCAACGTGACAAATGTTTTCTATGAATAATGAATATTCATCTCTCAAACATGCAAAATATGTCTAATAATAATTGAAAGAGATTATTCAAACCACAAATTGACCATAAAATCTGCTGCTGGAGAGTTTAAATATAAATAATTAATCGAAAACATGAAGCATCGTGCCTTCGAGAACGTACTTATTAAATGTTAAGTCATAATGAACTATTTATGCATACAAAATTATTTTTAGCGATTTTAAATTTCACGAGTGTGATGAACTCAATTAAAATTCGGATGAAGAACGAAATATTGCCTGTCTTGGAGAAGTAATCCTAATCAAACCAGCAGGTAGATAAGAATATAGTGGATTTGTGTGCTAGTGATCACACGTAGAAACGTAAGACCTCGTTAATCTTTAGTTTCGACATTCGAAGGTTTTCGTTCGTTTGGGTATTACAGGTTAATGGAGAAACTCCTATCAATGGAATTTTTTTCATATAACTTCGTTCCTCATTGAGTAACTGTCAGAATACTTCGATTATTTACTCAGCAAAGGAAGTGGTACTACTTTTCAATGTGCAGAAATTAATAATAATAGTACGATTGATTTTTAAAACTATATCAAAAACAAATATTAGAGACGAAAATTATGACTGTATTGTCAATACTACCAAATAAAGTCTACTTCCTTTAGATGAAATGGTTATTCATCAATTTGGTTGAAAATTTGGGAAAAAGCGGTAAATCCTTTTGATTTGAGCAAATTTCGTTCTGTGAAGTTTTGAAAATTTGAGTCTCTTAAATATTGGACAAAGATTATTTGTTTCATATATTTCAATACTATTTCCAAACACAATCATTTCGTAGACTATCTCTATAAGCTTTACGCAACCATCAACACAAAATGTCTATCAATATTTTTTTGACGCTTTTCAATAACTAACATTTCTTTTTTCTACCGCTATATCTTTCTGGACTGCTTTTTCTAGGGTGTCCCTTTAGTCCTTTCTCAATCGATTCCATACTCATAAAAAACCGTATCTTCTGATTCAATAACTTGTACTCCAATATTCATTTTGTAGAAATTCATGAGAATGATTTAGTAAACCGAAACCGGTCGTAACAAATGAAAAACTTAGTAGAAATCAGACGAAAGTTATTTTCTTTATTCTATATTTGAAATTTTTCATGGCTCTTTTTTCAACATCTATTTTTTTACATTCACACTCCACATAATATGTCGCCACACAAATTTTCTTTTCGTTCTTTGGCATTCTCCTGGATCTGATTTATTCAATTCCCATAAGTCACTGGTATATGCGTTGGTCTAATTATAAGTCTATAAATCCGTTATCCTCTAACGGGTGATTTTTTAAGAGGTAGAGAATTCGATTTTCAAAAAAACACAAAAAAAATAAAAAAATTGATGGAATCTTTATTGGAATCGATAGAACGATAAATATAATTTAATGTTTGAAGATGATTTCATGCAAATGTTGTCCGCGGCTCCGTTTTAGATGGCCCATGCGCAAGGTCCAATTTTGGCACACTCTCTCTAACATATCGACCGGTATTTCACGTATTAATGCTTCAATATTGGTTTCCAGAGCCTATGTCCAATTCTTCAATTTTGGGCAACAGAAAGTCGTCAATCATCACACGGTAGCGCTCACCATTCACAGTAACGTTCCGGCCATTATCGTTTTTGAAGTACAGGCCGATGATGCCACCGACCCATAATCCACACCAAACAGTGACTTTTTCGGGATGCTTCGGTAGCTCTTGCAATGCCTGTGGCTGGTCTTCACCCCAGATGCGGCAATTTTGCTTGTTAACGTATCCATTCAACCAGAAATGTGCATCGTCGCTGAATACAATTTTGAATTATTGAAAGGTTACTCAGTACTAACATACTAACTTAACCTAACAAAAGGCATAATTCAACATCTGCACATGATAAATCACGGCAGATATTGCTCTTTCATCCAACCATGTTATTTACTGTCATGTACGTATAAATAATTCATAGGAACGTAAAATCAATTCATTTCATGTTGGATATTGGCCATATGAATCATGATGATGACTCTCATCTGGGCTATCATGTGGCATCGATAAAATCGATATGTATTTATTATTTTCTTAAGTGAAAAAGACTAATGAAAATTCTGAAAACTTTAAAGTCTACTATATTTCATACACATGTTTCACGTACAATTTACACTTTTCAATTGCATACACGTTTCAATTACATGATACCATTGTTTTCAAACAATATTCAAACAGCAATAGTGGGATGGGTTGAAAAAATAGTCTGTATATATTCAAATCTATCCCATATTGAGTGAATGTTTTTGAAAACCCTCTCAGATGAAATGAAGAATGAGGTACTGTTCAAATTGTTTAACAAGAGAAGTTATAGGCGTCTGCAACTCATAAAAATATTTTGAACTTTCTAACCACTGACAGCAGATATGATTTGATGTATTGCCTGTCTGTTTCCTACAAGCCCTCATCATAAAATTGTTGGAGTGTAATGGCTCAGTTGTTGGAATTGTCTAGGCCCTCAGACACCCCCCATCATAGAAGAAAGGTATTTTCTAGTTAATTTACAGACCGACTTGGTGTTTCGAATTATGTAAATGCTAATTCATGATTATGAGGAATGCATAAAAATATAACCATAAATTTGGGTTTGCCTAGAGGCTAAAAGTCGAAAAGATGGTGGTTATGAAATCTCGAAGGTAAACTACTTGTAATAAAGAACATTTCGTTTTGGGTAGTTCCAATTAACTTAAAACAGGTGATAATTTTTTTGGATACCAGAGATTGAAGAGGATAATAAAGAAGCAACATTATATCTTCATCAACTTGAATCATATCAATAGTTGTTCACTATGTATAAAAATGGCAAATTTTGATGTTATTTTGCATCATATTAATAATGCAGAATTACATTTAGGGAAGAATAATTTTTGTCAATTTTTGGCTTTCTATTTCTCCATCTTCATACCAAAACTACAAAACTTTCGGTCACAAAAATAATCGAGATTGGTTTTGATTGGTTTGAATATAACGGAGATAATTTCAACAAAGTGTTACTTAGATTAAAGTTAGTATACGAGTACATTTTGTGAAAATGTAAATATAATATACAGTGCGGTCCATATGTATGGAATAAATTCATTTTTAGCGTTATTATGTACTATTTGGAAAAACCTGAAACAGGTCGATTTTTATTCTCAAATCGACAATTTACAGTATGAAAATATTGTCCCCCTCCAGCACCCCTTCTGAATTATAAGCACCCCCTCGAAAATTTTAAATAGCAAAGGGGGTCGTGTGGCACCTTGTAGGAAAGATATTTTAGTTCTTTGTTCAGCAATATGAAGTTTTTTGAGAATATTTACAATTTTTGTTCTCTGATTCGGTTGGAAGGAGTACCTGTGGCGGCTGGTCTAACACTTGGTCCTCAAAAGGCTGCAGAAACTTGTAACTATTGAGTCAAGATGAATTTAGAGCTCACGTGGGAATGCCTCGGTCCTCAAAAGGCTGTAGAGAATTGTAATCATCCACCCTGACTCAAGATAGATTTAGAGCTCACGTGGGAATGCCTATTTGCTTTGGTTAGATATAGAACCTCTTTCTAGTATCCATCCTTCACCCAGTACACGGTTTCTCGAGATCATGCGAAGCAATGAAACGATTCTGAAACAGTCTCACAATAATGGGGAACAGAACATATCCTTAGAATCTGAATACTCTATTCTGAATTTTAGTAAACTAAATCCTGATAGAAATTATTCACATACGAAGGTAATGAATCTTCAAAATCAGGAAAATAAAGGAAATATAAGTTTAATATTATTCAACTATCTCAGCACTACACTGAAAATTATCAAGAACAAATTGATAATTTATCCAAGAAAATATCAAAAGCGAGGTACTAAATTAGATACCAATAGGTAACAATCTTTGATAGCTTGTCAATATGCTTTAAGGGTAATGAGAAAAAAATATATATTGACTTTAATCAATGAAGGGTGGCAAATCCTTCTAACAATAGAATGCCAGATAAGTAATTAAGTGACAGTGCATAAACCCAGAAAGAATGATATCTGGTTGACCTTGTAATCTAGAGTAAATTCCAATAAACTAGAGGGATTGAGTATTCTTATCAGATAAATCTCGAGAATGGTATTTCACAGGAATTACCAATTATCTGGTATCTGAAATTTGACTTAGCGTATATACTGTTTTTTTTCACTTCAATGATGAATGAGGTATGCAAAGCTTATACTTCACTAACTGTATTTAATGCAAAACTTAATTTTGTAAAAAAAATATCACCACGGTATTCTCATGGGTTTTAGAAAAAACTCTGTATCTTACTTTATTTAGACGATGACTTGAGCTTATGATAGGAAACGAGAAATTAATAGGCTAACCTAAAAAAAACGTATGATACAGAATTTCTTCTCAGAACAATTCTAGCCGAAAATACCTTAAGGAATAGGTGATTTAGTACATTACAAATCTTTACACCACTCTAAATTTCATCGATGATTGAATAAAGCCAACATAAGACGAATTGAAAGATAACCTCCAATCACATGTAGCGTAATTATCACAAATTAAGTAAGTAAATGGATTTCTGTTACTGAATAGCAAAATTCAGGAGAGACAAAGATATACTCAAACCGATCTCATCAAATTTACTATGAATCAAGATATGAAGATAATAGGAACAAAAGGTCGAAAAGTACCAGATATCAACCGTTCTAGACAAACACTCGAAGGGAAGAGAGCTTTCAATGGTTTTCGTCAAAAAACGAATCGATTTGGTTTTTGCGTTTTGTCAGATACTGGCAGCAGTGACTATAATACAGGTTACGGAGTATAAAGATGGTCGAAATTGTGGAGAGTGTTATAGATAACATTTGGAATATATGAATGTAACGAAATATTCGTTACAAGTGTTCCATTTTATAACAATACTCCTTCATATATCATGTTGTGTAGCGTTCCTATAAATGATTTCATTAGTGTAAGTGTTTAAACATATTCTCAATCTGCAAAATATTCGCGGGGATTTTGCAGATTGAAGATGAAGACTTCTTCGTATCAAGGAATAACGAGGCTCCCCAAGGCAGTCCGTTGCAAAGCCAAGCTTCGACATCGAGCGCCGAACGACATTTATCCTCTGTCTTACATTTCCAGGTTTGTTCTTTTCAGGACAGTTCAGTGGTTCAGCATACAAGTAATGAGACATTGACGGGTCAAAACAGCGCTGTCTGGTGTTGGGTCACAAGTAATCGACTTGCCTTGTAGTGAAAGGCAGAGGATGAATCTCGTCCTGGCGGTCGATGTCAAAGCTTGGCTTTGCAACGGACCGTCTTAGGGACCTCGTTTATCCTATAAATTCGGAGATTGAGCGACTTATTAGAGGAAGGCGGCATCGACTTCATTTCCAGGCTTGTTCTTTTTGGGGCAGTTCATTTGTTCAGCCTAGTACCAATGATGAGATCTTGGCGGGTCGAAACAGCGGTGTCTGGTGTTGGATCACTAATTAATCCCCTTGAAGTAAATAAAATTTTTTTAATGTTATCCAAGTACACGTTCATTCACCTCTCATACATTTAGAATATTCTCTACTATTTCTGGTAGTCCTACATTTTTCACTAAATATTTTTGAAGGTGCTACTTAACTGGCTTCTCTTTCATTTAAAGGTTACGTGAAGTCGAATATCTTAATAAGGCGGAAAAGTGTGACGTCGCTGTTAGGTTGGTGGTCCTGGCTTCCTTCCAAACAAATTTCGTTGTGTTTACCACGGACATAACCTATAGGCCGTGCGTTTCACTAAGCGCTCATAACGCCGTTCCACATAACGACCGTAGTCGTTGTGGTCGCGACGAAAACGTCACTCATGACGTCATTACTTTCGCTCAAGGCAAGCTCACAACGACCCATCTCAGGAGGTGGGTCGAAGTGGACGTTCAGAATATTTCGGCGCATTTTTTTAAATATGACATAAATGTTATGTGTCATTCGTAATGAATGAATATCCAATTTCTTAACTTATTCCATTATTTAATCTTATAAGTAATCAATGGAATAGTTACTTACACAAAATAATAATTTAATAATAATTTTTATTTGCAGTTCCAAAATACAACAACTTTTAATAATTAACAGTATCGCAAACAAAACAGAGCAGTCATTTAGGTTCTAGTGAACCTGTCCATGACATAAAGAAGTAAATTTAAGAGTAACATAAATTTAGATTTAGACGATAATAAAAATGTATAATTAGACTTAATTTGTTCAACAACTTTACTGGAATTATATATAAAAAATTAAGTTATACTTCTTTTTTAATATAAATGAAATCATCTTGCAATTATTGAAACTTATTGTTGAAGCTTACGCAAGCTCATTAAAACTTCCACTTCACTTTTTCAACCTCGCCATTCGTAATGTTCACATGTACGCCCAAAACGCTTCAAAATCCATTCCACTTTAGTTTACGACAATAACGCTCGCAAGCAAGTGGAACGAGAAAAATTGCGGTCGTGAGCGTGATCGTTGTGAGCGCTTAGTGGAATGCATCCAAGCCTTGGATGCATTCCACTAAGCGCTTGGATTCCAAGGTTATGTCGATGGTGTTTACACATAAATCGAATTTGGAAACATATCAGGCGTACCAATATGACAGTGACGTCACGACTTCAACGCCCTATTGGTTGAAACCACTTACTCTGTGGTTTGTGGTTGAAACAGACACAAACGACACACAACAATTCGTTTGGAAATTCTGACCGTAGAAATATAATTTGCTGTTCTGTCACAGATTACGTACAGTCAGAGGCACAGAACATTCGAGAGTCTGATATTTTCTCTCATACTATTTGTTTCTCTAGACCCGACCTGGACCTTTAATATCGACGTATTGTTTTGTTATCACAAAATATCGCATGTTAGCAAAATGACCTTTTTCAGATTGAAGGTGCCATCCGCTAATGCCTCTTCTGAGAAACTTTCAAAGGAAGAAATACAACACTCGCTATAAAGATGTATACAGAACAGACCCAAAAGTCCCTTTTAGATACAAACTTGAAGAAAAATTTTTCAAAATAACTACTTCCTCATGAACATAGAATTACGAGACAGAAAAATTCCTTCTGAAACAACTACTTTCATATGAACGTTCAAACAAGTGGAATTCTCCACACTACAATCGTTTTAAAATATTTTATAACCGAAAAAATAAAACAGGAAACTGTTTTTTCCGAACCTCTTTGGATTTCGAAATTTTTCAGAATGAAATAAATATGTGTTCAGTTCCTGTTTCTGTCACCAGAAAGATTTTGATTTAGTTCCGGTTTTTAGTTCAAAAAGGCTTTGGTCCAGGGCTCTGCTTTGTTTTCATTATGATGTTAGTAAGCTACGTTCATTATTCATTTCCACAGGAGAAAGGGGACTTCGAATCTTAACTGTGGAATATCTCGTAGAAGATATAAGTAATAAAATCGGAATTTGTACAAAAGGAACATGATTCAGAAGCAAAAAGTATGTTCAAGTAATCAGTCAGTATCGAAAAAAAAACGCCGAAAAAAGGAAATTGGTTATTTCTCGATTGTTTTGTCACTTTTCACGCCGATTTTGAGAAAATAGAATTTTTGATTCAATATTCTTTAGAAAATATAATTTTACGATCAATTATATGAAAAGTTAACATGGCTATGAATCTTTTACATTTCATTTGCAGTTTTCATTATGGAATTGCCCTTTGAAATTTATAGGTAATTGATGGATGAATGACATTAGATGTATCAGCAACATATGATTTTCTGACAGAAAAGAGTTATGTCAAGCGAAAACGAACCGTACGACGATCCTTCTTTAAAGGGATTATCTCGTTATTTCAATGGCAAAACTATCAGAGGGAGAGCAAATGTAATGAATTTTAAATAAATGATGTGTGCTTTTATATGATATTTATTAACTTCAATCCAATTTCAGGTATCTATAGCCACAATATCTCTGTTGGTGGCAATTTGCATTTATAGAAAATTGTTCAAAGCCTAAGGCCCACATACTAGTTGAAGAAATTCCTGTTGATGAGTAGGTAGTCAATATTTTTATTATATGAACATTACTTTCTGCAGAATGGATTGCAATAATAAAAAAGGAGGAGTTACTCGAAGTAAAAAAATTCACAGTTATTTTAGTAATCATAATTCTAAAACGATCAGAAACGTAAGTGTATATACTGAAAATTTTCAAATTTATCAAATTTATTCTCCTGCAGGCTTCTATTGCAACTTTCACTCTTCTTGGTGGATTTGTCCTATATCAAAAAGTACTACACGATATCATTTTTGAAAAGGATAGTGATTGTGATTGCAGATGCAGTAAACGCCTTCCCTAATATATTTCAGGTAACTGGTAACATATATAGCCTGAAGATGTATAAGATACTCCAAAAAGACCGAAACAAAAAATGTTTGTTTTGTTCATTTTGAAACTAGATCCCAGGTTATTGTAAATAAAATGGCGGAAGCATCACTAATGCTGGTTAGACGTACTTACGGAAAGACTTAGGGCTGAAAACAGACATGATGTATTGGCTCTACACCATTGTGTTCGATAATTAAACAAACGACCGCTATCAACAAACTTAGTAGGGTGCAAATACTTACATATTCGGGTATAACGAAAGCAATAAAAACAACTCCAACAGCTACATTGGATACACTCTTGAATCTTCCTTCTTCACATCTTATGTGATGGGAGGAACAAGAGTGGGCCAGTTCAGACTGAAAAATTAATCGAGTTACATGAGATCGGGCACAACAGAAATTCTGGAATATGTGGAGAAACGAACATCAAACATGTTCTCGGACCATACGACACCGAAATACATGTTCGACAAAACTTCACGGTTAAAGTCTTCAATCGCGAAGAGTGGAGAATGAACAGTCAGAACGAGAACATGCTCGATAGATACACTCTGGTCGAAAGCCGAACATGGGACGGGAACTGGAATTTACTGTTCGGGAAGAAATCTTCAATGAAATGGGGGATCAATATTTTCAGTCTCCGGGGCGTTGAAAAATTCCAGTGACATTGATACTGGCCTAGAAATGCCGTGAAGAACTGAAGAAACTAACCGACGGGAATTGATTGACAGACAACGAAAATACTGATGAGTATGCCAGGCACAAATCATCAACTCTATTTACAATTACTAAGATGATGAAAAAATACACGTGCTCTGTTCTCCGATATAAGTCGAATAAAGATTAAACAATGTGGTAACTACTCCGAAAAACCCAACCTTTTGATGAAGAATTGATTTCATCTTTAAAAATCACTGATAGTAAAACCCTACGTTACGATTTTGAGTCAATCTCATATAATTCGTCAATACTTCATTATACATTCTGTAAAAACCTATTTTATTTTATATTCCATTTTCAACTTCGATACCTGGCAATTTGAATATTCTATTGTGCAAAATAATAGACAGATTCATTCCCAATTTGTGAAAAAAAATGTATATTAACCCATAATTTTGCAATGCAGTCTGTGAGATACATAATATTCGAACTACATAATTCAGCCAAAAAGTCATTCATTGAGTGAATTCAACTTGCTATGGTTTCAAACACACTTTAATTGAACAGAATTGGTAACTACATACGACACATCTCGAAGTGGATGTGAACTAGACGATCATGTAGTAAGATGGCCGCGGCGAGAAACACGTGATCTTGGCGCTAATTTAAGTTTTGATTAGTTTTCCACAAGAAAACAGTTTTGTGGGAAAAATAATAGGTAAGTTTTGTTGATACATGTTGTCTTCGTAATAATAATTTTTTTATCAATTTCAGTTTTTTTATGGAAAAAAGGCATTTGTTTTGCATGTGTCCCATAGTTCACATTACCGATTTCTTGAATGTCCATACACATTGCCAAGTTCTTACAATTTCATATGAACCTCAATGTGAATATGTTCGTTATCCCCAAATTATGGAAAATACACATTCATGAGTGAGAAATACTCAAACTTGGTAGATGAATATCAATTTTTCTTCCACAGAATGACCACACGGAAAGACAAAATAATATCATCACTGTCACCTCCTGATTGGGATGGTGGAACAAGCAACGATGATGCAGAAAATTTTGACAGTAACGATGACAGATATTCTGATACATTCAAAGTACCCTCTATTCCTAATTCCGTAGCTGAAGAATTGGATTCAATTCTGAGCTATTTCGATAGCGACACTGAGGATGTTTCGAAAGGGGGGTGACAGAATATGAAAAATTCTGAAAAAATACAAATGGACACAAAAAAAGAAAACCAAAGAGTAGGATTACAAGTGGTCCAATAAAAAATTCAGTTTTTCCCGTCGATATACTTGACAACGATTTTCATTGCCGAAGGTAATGAAGTCACCTACGGAATATTTCAAAATGCTCTTCTCTGATGACCTCCTACAGTTATGTATTGAAAACACAAATCCATACTCAGTACAAGTGACGGGAAAATCCATAAATGTGACTGAAGCTGAAATCCGTGATTTCATAGTCATTCATATTTATATGTGTATAGTCAAAATGCCTTCATACCTGGATTACTGGAGTCAAAAATTTCGGTACCCAGAAATTGCAGAATTAATGTCTCTGAAACGATATCATCAGATAAGGAGATATATTCCTCTGAAACGATATCAGCAGATAAGGAGACAAATTCATTTGTCAATAACAGGAATCAGAATAATGATCCATATATCAAAATAAGACCTCATTTGAATATAGTTAGAGGGAACTGAGTTCAGGTAGGAAATGAGAAAAGGCATAGTATCGATGAAATGATGGTGCCGTACAAAGGAAAGAAAGCTGGATATAAAAGGCAATATATCAAATCAAAACCAAAAAAAATGGAGATACAAAACTTTTGTAAGAGTGAGCATATCTGGGTTTGTGTATGATTTCCTCGTGTATGGAGGAGAACGCACATTGATTCAATATCAAAACTTCACGGATGAAGAAATGTTAATGGGATTAGGGGCTAAGGTTGTCATTGTTCTTTGTCAGTCCATACGAAATGCACCATGCACTGCAATCTATTTTGATAATTTTTTTGCATTCTCGATTTGGTCTATATATTGCGCAACAACTATGAAATTTTGTCATTGGGAACAATAAGAATAAACCGATTGAAAAATTACACCCTAGAAAATGACGAAATATTGGCAAAAAGAGAACGAAGTGCTTCTTGTCACAAAACTGATAATGAGAAAAAATCACATGCGTCAAGTGGTACGACAATAAAGCTGTTACCCTAGTCAGTATCTATATATCTTCTTAACCAATAAGCACTATAAAAAGGTATGACAAAATTAGAAAGGAGAGGGTTGATGTCCCATGTCCAAGTATTTTATCAAACATTATAATGCTCACATGGGTGGTGTAGACTTGATGGATATAT
>WOGR01005696.1:0-13614 GCA_015342045.1 Leptinotarsa lineolata | reverse complement strand
CTATGGTTTCATTACATATTAAACATAGCGCCTTATTACTGGACTCAATCACAAAATACTGAAAGTTCCATTTTTCTTGGAACGTTCTCATACTAACAAATCAAAATATTTTTATTGACGGGTGTTACTTTATTTCACAATAGACAGTTTCGCTTCCTTCGCCTTCCTACGCAGACTAACTCGCAGTTACGCCGCTAGCCTTTTTATATGCAATCATTACTGCCATCTCGAGCTGATCGAATACACTAGCTAGAACCAGAACTTCCTCGATTCAACGCGGTAATTCCAAATATTTAATTACGCCTAATGCCACCTAGCGGGTAGCTGAAAAAGATAGTACATAGTACCAGTACTCGCCACTAGATGTCGTTAAGTGTCACAATACACAATAATTATTGAAATGCAAAAAAATCGTAAGTTTGCTTAGGTCACGCACTTTGCGACTATCCTAGTCTAGAGATATAGTTAAGGGCAGAAATTGGCCCTTGGAACAAACTGAAAAAATCATTATGGCCCGAAGGCTTTAAAGTTTGGAGACCCCTGCTCTAAGGCAAGAGAAGGCGTTTCGAACAGTGGTTGGACAAAGATGAGCCACCCAGGCACTTCCCAACACGAATCCTCATAATAAAAGAACCGTGGGCACTGTATGGTGGTCTGCGGCTGGTGTGATTCACTGCAACTGAGCCAAAACATCACAGCAACGTCCTATTATGAGGAAATAGACGAATTGTACCGAAAATTGCATCAGCACCCGGCACTGGTTAGCAGAAAAGGTCCAATCCTGTTCAACGATAAGTGTACGTCCATACTGCACCGCTTCTCGCTTACCGCTAACCGGCTTGATACGTGGCAGGTTGCCCGCGTTCGTGAAGCGGCGCGATTCTAGCAGGTGGTAGTCATAGTGCACCGCTTGCGGAAACTTCTCGATCGTCTCAATTGGTACCATGGGCTATCCAATGAGGATCTATTGTGCTTGTTACTAGTTAGTGATAGCATTCATTATAAACTAAAACAAGAGAGAATATCTCAAGCCCATAAAATCGATAGGTCTGGCTCTATAGTTGGTGAATACCACACGTTATTTGAATGACTCAGGGCCCACCCTGAGAAACTTTTCGAATATTTTCGCAAGGAGAGACACTTTCAACTAAATTTTAAACAAAATTGAACACCGTAACAAAAACTGGTGCAATTGACAACAACAGAGGATTCTCCCTGAAAAACGCCTTATGATTGTAATTGACGGTAGTACCAATTATAACATTACTAGCAAATTTTAAAAACTCTGCTTGAATGATTTTGGTAATAAGCGATCTACCAGAAAATTTCAATTGCCTCGTATTGAGATACCTGAGGTACTTGAGATATGTAGTAACTACATCGTGACTATTTGAGAAGGGTCTGGAAAATTATAATATTGTAAGGTTAACGTTGTAATTCGATCCAGAATTTGAAATTTTGAATTGGGTATGTTTTAATTTCCATCCTGACCCAACAAAGTAGGAAAATCGTGTAGTGCCTACTGATAACCGAAGACGAATGAAGTGGGAAGCGAGAAAAAGAAACAATAATTCATTCCGGTAAAAGCCGGTGAGGCACCGGCTCAAAGTTGAAACCGGCACGCAGAAGCATTATGGCCGCACACGTTCATTTCTCCCCACATTTTTTTCTCGCTAGTCTGCCGCGATAAAGCAGGAAGCCAGAAGCTGTGCACTATAGACGCACGTTTCACAAATCACCGTCCAAAAATTAAACGAATTGAGCGTTGAAGTTCTGCCTAACCTAATTTACTCTTCAGACCTCTCGCCAACGGACTATCATCTTTTCAAGCATTTCTATAACTTTCTCACTAGTAGAAAACCATCGCCAATCAGGACCAGACAAAAATGGCCATTGTCTACTTCATCGAATCACGAACACAAACTTTTTATGCTGACGGAATGAACCGACTCGTGTTACGTTGGCAAAACTGCACTGATTCAAATGGCTCTCATTTCGATTGAATTGAATTAGTATTCACTGAGATATTATAGTTTAAAGTAGACTTTTAAAAACAGACAATATAATATTCAATCATTTCACTAAGTTCATCGTAGAGATGTGTCTGTTTTTTTTTTACTAAATACGCCCTCATCGGAAAATATAGTATATAACTATTATATCATATCATGCAAGGGATGAAACATATATTTCAAACGACAGAAAATCAACAAACGTTGGTTAATTATTGAAGCCATATGCGCACTAAAAGCAACGGGGAATAATAATTTGTGATAACAGACCCCAAAAAAGATAGATTTAATATTCATTCGACATTAATACGGGAAATGTTCATTCACCTCCGTTTATGTTTGTACTATTACATAATATGAAACATATATGGAGACATTAAACTGTGCGAGTAGATTCATCCAAAGGGCTCTTTCACTCGGGGAGCTTCACGTCTCTCGCTCTTATATGGGAGCGTTTATCACACCTACCGCCCATTCACACCGGAAAACTTTTCAGTTCCTGGCTCCTGGAGGTCAGTCGTAGGATGGATCGCACGCGAGCTGTTGCCATATACCTTCTCTACCGTCGACACAAACCTCGACGACAGAATCGTCAACGATCAAGAATGGGGTGGATAAAGTTGCAAAATCTACGTTGAGCACCTTGCAGACTTCCACTCAACTTTTTACGACTTCATTTCGGTCCTTATACATGTCGGGACTTTTATCCCAAAGAGCGGGTCGGTTTCAGATAGTACTAATTAACACCTCCACATCGTAATCTATCATGATAAATAATGTGAAGCGTCAACAAGGAAGAGCCGTTTCAACTCCTCCTTATCCTTTTACATTTTGAGGAGGAGACGTGGCTCCACGGCTCTCGTCTCCCAAGACATGCCGGATCCCGCTCTCCCTCTGAAAACCCCATTGGACTCGTTGCATTTTAGCGCTAAGAGCCTTTCAACCTCTTGAAAGCGAGACATGTGAAGCTCCTGCATGTGAAAGGGCACTGGTTGAAGATCTAAGGCACTGATTTTGATTAGCAAGATTGAATAACTTGATTGGTGAGTAAAAGTAATTCAGTTTCCTAAGCAAAAACTTGTTCTTAGATCTGCACCAAACTTATAAATTATCACCTGGTTCAAACATTTCCCGTCAGTTTGAGAGTCAGTGGGTAAATAATTTAAGAGGTTAAATATCCACACCGTTGAACGCCAATAGCCAATTTTTTTAAAATTTCTTTGATCGACTATGAGTTTGAAAACAATTCGTTTATGGACGTGGACGACTATACAGTAAATCTGGAGAACATTTCGCAGCTTTGGTGGTAGTTCCATAATGTTGTGGGGTGGCATTAGTTGGGACAGTCACAACGAGCTTATAGATGGGGAATGAGTGCTGACTGGTACATATGCAACATCTCCGAAGATCATATTTTATCTTACGGCGCCTTCATTGGCCACGACAATTTCGTGCTAATGCATGATAATGCTCTTGCACATGCTGCAGGAACAGTCACCCAGAATCTTGAGGACTTAAGGCAGTGGAGTGGCTACCAAACGGTCCTGACGCAAATCCCAATGAACATATTTGGGACATCCTAAAAAGACATATGCGAGTATTAAATCCAGCTCCTAACTGAATTGCAGAATTAAGAATTGCTGTACAGAAAGAGTGGAATTGAATTCCACTAGAAACCATCGAAGACATTTTGCGAAATGAGCCCAGGAGGATGCAGTCTATCGTTAGAGCTAGGGAAGGAAACACTAAGTACTGAAATTACCTCAAAGAACTTTCATTTTGTCGTCATTGTTGCTTGTTCTGATTGAATATTATTACCAAAACTTGTCTATTCCATTACTTCTTCTACAATTGTGTTATAAAGTTTCAATATCTGGATTATTTGGCAATCAATGAAGTTAAATACTTCAGTATATACCATTTAGTAATGAAAATTGCATAAAGATTTAGAAAAATAGAAATATACATGAAATCGAGGCTTAAAATGAAATATGCAATATTTTGTCTGTGAGTAATTGCGTTGTCATCAGAACTAAAGGTGTGTATAGAATATCAAATTAATCAGTCAACAGGAAGGGGGTAGAATTTCAATTACTAGATTTGGTTCGCACACGACATAAATAAGACAAGCTGAATATATCCGTTTAATTGAATTTTGAGGTCAGTTACCAAATTTGGGAAGCCTTTCAATTTCCAAATTTATGAAATTTTTTATAATTTTGCATTTATTTCCTTTTGCATTACCATAAATTTCACAATATTTTGAGCTACATTGACACGTAAAATCTCTGGAAATTTTCGAACCCTTTTTGTTGTTGAATATATTTTTCAAATAATATAGTGTACTTTCATACAAGAATTACTTTATAGTGAATATTTTCTACTGAAAATAAAATAAAACAATAACTGTCTATTGCTTTATATTTTTCCACAGCGAACACAGTGTTTTTTCATTGTTCTACGTTACTATCAAGTATATTGTTTTTTGCTTTGTTCTACTATCTAATGCAGTAACGTAATTACAGATTAGGTATCGTAGGTCAAGAAACCTATTACAGTAAGTGAGATTACTCAACCGTAACAAAAAACGAGGACGACATTCGCAATTCGTATAATTGATGTTTCTACTATTACTTCTCATGGTACATGAGCTCATTTTGTAGGATTTATCTCAAACACTGGTAACATATCTATCAATAATAGAATATGTAACGAAAAAGTTGTCCCAGGAGTTTGGAAACAGCGGAATAACTTTCAAAAACAAGTTCAGAAAAAGTTCAATGGTTTCTCCTTGGCTAATCAATGGTGTTATTATCAGAGTTGACCTTGTCGGTTACCTCGATAGACCCATCAATGCCAAGGTTATTTTTTTAGGAAACTCTATTTTTCATTACAAATTTGGAAAGAGTGGAACATTTTACGTCCGGATGTCACCTCCACGATTATGACCTTGATCCTGGAAGCCATTACGATGGAAGGCTAGTTACTGAAGTGGTTACATTTATCGTAACGCCATGGAAGAAATCAGATATTACAGCTGGTGTTGAAACTGAGCTCTAGCAACTTCTTGACACATTCTCAAACTTACATATCACATCAGGTGATGAATTTTCGCAAACATTGTTTCAATTGTTGTAAATTCGAAATTTGGTGAACACTTGGGCTGAAAAGTCCCGGGCCTAAGAAAGAAAACTTTTTTTTTTAATTGGCTTTATTCATCAACGTAACCTCCATCAAGAGCCACAAAATCATTCCAGCGACGCTCTAACATTTCAATACCACTTTTGTAGAACGATTTATCTTTTGCCTCAAAATAGGCCTCAGTTTCAGCAAAAACCTCCTTATTAGAGCAAAATTTCTAACCGATGAGCATTTTCTTGAAGTCTGCGAACAGCCAGTAGTTGCTGGGAGCCAAATCTGGCGAATACGGTGGGTGTAGGAGCAATTCGAAGTTCAATTCATATAGTTTTGCCATTGTTTTGATTGACTTTTGACACGGTGCGTTGTCTTGAACAAACACATTTTTTTCTTTGCCATATGCGGACGTTTCTTTATGATTTCGGCCTCCAAACGCTCCAATAACGCTATATAATATTCGGTGTTGATGGTATTCTTCTTCTCAAGATAGTCGATGAATATTACACCACGCACATCCCAAAATACCGAGGCCATAACCTCTCCAGCAGATTGTTGTGCTTTCGTGAACTTTGGACGAGGTTCCCCAGTTGCTCTCCACTCCGATGACGAGTGAAGTGGTGGACCCATGTTTCATTCATTGTCACATATCGACGCAAAAATTTCAGTTTGTTGTGTTGAAACATGGCCAAACACTACTCAGAATCATCAAGACGTTCTTCTTTTTGCTCAACAGTGAGCTCGCGCGCCACCCACTTTGAACAGAGCTTTCTTATAGTCAAATGCTCATGCAATATAAAGCCAACACGTTTTTTTGATATCCTTACAATGTCAGCTAACTCTCACAACTTCACTTTTCGGTCATTCGAAACAATTTTTTATGTTTTCTGGTGTTACTGCCTCATTTGGACGTCCACTGCGTTCTGCATCATCGGTGTCTCTACGACCATGTTTGAAGTCAGCAAACCAATGTTTAATTGTTGTTTCTGATGGGGCGGAGTCCTTATATCAAGCCATTGCTTCGCTTTTTTTGAAGGTTAGTACTAAATGATATGATTTTTTTCAGGATATGTCGGAGGATGTCCCCTAAAGGCTTTGCCATCACGGCTGTAGGTCTGACAGTTCTCCTGTGTCTTTATTACACCAGCTACACTTCCGACAGCCGAACTCGAAGGGGGGACGACGAAATTCCGAACGTGGCGCAGTCAGAGAGGTTCTTTCGCGACAGTTTTAGAGACCATCTGGTGAGATATGTTCCGGAAAAGAAAGAATTCGAGATGTGTCCGAAACTGAGTACGGCAGAAGCGGATATCAACACCGTTGATGTATTTAACGATTTCGAATTTCAGGTGAGTTTTATATTTTTGATAATATTTCGGGTGCCCGAACAGTGCGTATACAGGGTGGGGCAGTGAAAACGAAACCACGCTAATTTCTCATAAATTGCATTGGGAAAAAATTTCGCTCGGATCCGTCGTTTTTTATTTCGAGAGGGAAAACTGTTTGCTTCTATTGTTAATCCTGTCACTTTCACCCCCTTAGCGGGGTGAAATCAAATTCTGAAATTAGGGGTCAACGATTTCTTCTTTCGACGCATTCAAAATTTTGAACTTTGATGCAGCAGATATAAAAAAACTAATTAATAACAATTAAAAAGTGAAGACCCTTTACTTTCTTTTTTTGTCAGATTTTTTTTCTGGGAAACCATTTAAAATTTGGGGGTTGGTCATTTATGAGGAATTGACCTATTTAATTTCCACTAGCCCACCCTGTATATACGAAAACAAGTCATGAACAGTGCGGAGGTAAATCATTTTTAGCCCTTTTTTATGAGAAAATAGTTTGACCTCAGTCCTACTGAAATAACGCTATAATCTTTAATCAAATAGAAATTTGTTAAGCCTTTCAATTCTCGATCGACTTTAAAGAAAAAGCTCTCTCGGCAACGAATGTTGTTATACTTATGTTTTTTCTAATTAAAAATTACGGCACCAGAAAGACCTCTATTAGAAGATTCCAGATTCATATGTTATTTTTTTCAAATCATAACCAACTCCAATTTTTATTTTTTCGTGTAATATTTCAGAAAAATACGAAAAATTAAACATCTTTTTTAGTCCAACATCAGAAAATTATTGTGAAGAATGGAAGACATTCAAGCTGACGTTATTGTCTTCCTTTTATTTTAAATTGGAAAAATTAAAAAGGTATTCCTTAATTTTTGTAAAAACGATTTAAAAAATACAAATTATTGGAGATTTGTTATGAATAAAAACTAATATACAGAGTGTTCCACTTGAAAAAGTCGCATAAACTCAAATCGTAGTGGACGAACGTAGCACTTGAATCACTTGACCACCCTGTATGAAAATAAGTGATGATCGAATATCACTATTTTCTTCGAATGAATTAATAACATTGTAGCTTAAAAAAGTTGGTGCAGAGTAGAGAATGTATCAAAACTCGTGGCACTGATCTCCCACTTATATCCACTATTTCACCAATTTGTCGTTGACTCCTACTAGGATCTTCTTCAATAGCAAGAAGAACTTGCAATTCATTATCTTCATTAGTAGCTGGATTGATGCGCTCATGTTTAGAATAATTGATACATCCAGTTTCAATAAATCGTGTCAAGACCTTTCGGAAAGATCTTCCATCTGGATGCCTTCTATCTGGATACCGTTGAGAATAAATTCAACTTGCCAATAAACAATTCCTGTCTGATTCACCTAATATGAAAATCATATCAATCAAATCACTTATTGATAACAACATTCTGATGAAATTATATCGAAAGTTCAACTTGACGATTCACTAAAGATTTCAATATTCATTTGCAGGTAAATATTTCGATCTGTCATTTGACCGACTACTTGATTTCCAATAAATATTTTATTCACTGAAGGTTGTTTTAGACCGAAAGAATATGGCACAAATTTCGAGATTATTGAAATTATTGTAACTCTTCAAGAACGTACATTTTGTGGTGTAATTCACAACCTGTTTGTCTAGCAACAGGTAATTTTAGGCATGCTGGAGCGATATTTTAAGGTTGGACAAAAACTATGCATCAAATGAAGAAATTACACGCTGTTCTATTTAGAGAATGAATGTGTTATAAACATAACATATATCTCGATCACAGCCGTCACATATGGATTTCACAGTAAAAAAAATCATTGATATTATGGCGATGAAATAGAGAGTTGTCATTTTTTGAGAAAAAAAATTTAAGAAAAACTATAGGAGACGCTATAATGTACAAAATTGTATTGTATATTGTTGTATATTCTTATCAGTCCTCAAATTGATTTCGCTTTTAAAAAAGTCTTTCATCGAGTTTATGGCGTAGAAATAGGACCATTTTTCGAAAAACTATTAAGAAAAACTATTGAACCTAGCCATAGGGAATACTTAATGGAATTCATAGAGGTTCCGCTGGCGCTCCTTATGGATCAATAATATACAACGTGTTCCATTTAAAATATGGAAGATCCTGCAAATTTTTATTTACAATATGTGGCAAGCGGTTTTTCATACCCTGTATATCACAGGTCGATTTCAGATATATCGTTTGAGAGAATTACTAATGTAGAATATTTGAACAAAAAACAATTCAATTGGACTTGGAACAACTTTATAATTTCCAAATATTCTAAGTGACGAATATTGAAAAAAAAACTGTTATGCTAGATATCTCGAGAACCGTCAATATTTTTGAAGTGAAGATATACATAAAGTGTCTTTTATTTTCTATGTTATAACTGAAAAAGCGATAAAAAATATAGGTTGCCATATAATAAAACACAGTTGGGACCCGCCCAAAAAAAATTGAACACCCTGTGTGACGGCTAATATTTATATTTCATCGAGCCCGAGTAATAAGGTAATATTATAGAAATTCAGATTTCTATCTGTTTCCTAAATAAAAATATGGAACGCCGCGCCACTGTTGCAGGACCCTGTATATATATAATTTTTTATTTTTTCTGATTTTTTCTGATACTCAATCATCGCCATGTATAAATAACAATATGAATAAATGATAGTTAAAGAATCATCAGTATGAAAAGTATCGTTCTGTGGGTATTATGTTCAAAACAATTGATTAATTTTGTCGAAAAAGGAGGAAATGGGGTGATGGCATTGTTCGGGACTCATCAGGTATTGGGTTTAAATCAACATCAGATGTTCGATATGATCAAAGGAAAAGATTGAAAAATACAGGAGAATCAATGGAAAATTGTGATGGTGTAAACCGTATCACATCTCTAAGGAAAAATCAAAGAAACTAAGGAGCTCACCCTCTTGGCTCTCCAAGCTGAAATACAATCTACAATAGGTAATGTAGAATGTGAAGCTCGTCAAGCTTTGATGATAAGATAGCTGAAGCGAGAATAACACTGACTCGCAAATACAACAATTCAAAATGTGATTGTGGTATCCAGGTATAGACATTGATCCAGGTATTGGAAACATCGATCTGGGTGCTAACAAATAAATATATCATTGTATCGTGTGACAATAAATAGAATGCTGTGTATTATGTGAAATAAACTGATCCATACTATACATATTGAAATAACTGTAATTCATTTGTACCCACTCATTAAAGTATACAGTTAGATGCAGAGAAAGAATGAATAGGGTGGTGATAGAGCGATAGTGGGTTGGACTAGTTAGAGTGGATGAGGCTGGGGCTTAGAGAGCAATAATGTATGTTTTCTATGTATTTCAGATATGGATTTCTCCAACTTAGAAGTCAACGCTGCCATTGTAAGTGTGTTCCAATAATTAAAAATCGATTCCGGAAGTTGTATCGCCAACTGCATTTGCAGGAATTACTTCTGTGAAGAATCCAGCACTGACACCTATCGGATATAATCCAACGCCCTTCGTGGTATTAGCCAGGGAAGTAGTTGTTTTCTGATAGGTGTCAGTCCATAAACCTACTGTGTAGGTGAATGAGACTGGCCTGAACGAATTGTTCATTTAGATAATTTGATTTAAAGCCAGTCTTCAATTATGCTCACTTACTATAGAAACGAAAATTATGATAGGATTCATATTTTCACGCACTAATTGCTCAGGCACTCGTGAATATGCCTGTGCAAGATAAAAACAATCAACATCTTCATGACGTCCCATACAGAAATATGATCTTATAATATCCTGTTTTTCACATATCACATTATCAAAAATGAAAACAGAATTCGGTTTAGCTTCAAAGGGTTCCACTATTTCTGCATCATTGCTGAACGTATAAAATTCTAACCCTTTTATAGGCTCCAACACATTTTGCAGGAATTGATACTTGGGTTGCTTAAGTGATTTTGAATAGAGATATACATTTGCGAATCGCAATCCCTGTGGATGTATTGAGAGTGATACATTGCATTGGTTTTTCCACAATTTGAAGGTCCAATAATGAGTCCTTGAACTGACAATGGAAGTAGTGGGCTATGTCTTAACAATGCCTGCCCATTCAATCCACACCCAAATTTCTCATCTAGATCGTCTACGACGAAATTTTCGTTTTGTTTCACAATGCGCATCGTACCACGGTTGGAGACTATTTAAATGAAAAAATGTCATGAGCATCTCATTTAAATATGTACCATCAAATGATACGGACGTACTGATAATACTAGTCAGAGTAGAGAAACGAACTTCCATTCGAATTACATATAACTGAAGGTTATCAATACTATGGACCCGGTACAAAATTGAATGAACGTTTAGCCTGCAACGATCCTGGAAATAAATAATTAGATATTGCATGCAAATAACACGACATTCAATATTCGAATCATCCATCAGATCTCACAGCGAGACATATAGCAGATAGTGAACTAGAATATGCAGCTTGGGATAGGGTTAAATCGAAGGATGGAAATAATTGGGGAAGAGCAGCCGCCCTACTGGTCACCAATATTATGAAAGCAAAGGAACATTTAGGTATGAGCTGTAATAGTTCTAACAAGAGGAAGACAAAGAGAGAACAATTAAGGAAAAATAAAAATAAAAAGTTGCTTTCGATGCTGGAGTGGTTAATGAAATGCGAAATGTGTTGAAAAAGCTGGTGGGGATGAGTTTGTGACGACTAATAGGAAAGAAGCTATCACTGTGGCATTGCAGGCGGCACGTAAATATTTGAAGGCTTTCGGTGAAAAGAAAAAAATTCGCACCCCTCTAATAATTCCAATTCCCAAAATTGGTGGGATTTTGCTATTGATACCGATTTTTGCTGGACTTATTGCACTTAAAAGTTTAGCAGGTGCTGCTGCAGGAATTATCAAGGCTGTCAATTCGGCAAAAGCGAGCAGAGCAGTTCCGACTGAGGCCAATCGCCATAATAAAAAAATGTAAGCTGTCGCATTAGATAAACGTGGCGGTGAAATATATCTTAAACCTTATCGTGAAGGATTGGGATTATATTTGAAACCATAGAAAGCATTGCAATCACACAAATCGAAAAAATAGTTGATTCCCTACCTCTGAGGCCTCTCACCGATATCGATCCTAATAATTATGCACAGAAATTGAAAATTTTCCACTTTCGTGGTGTTTTTATGCGTGACAGATTACTCTCTACAAGACCAAAACTGTATGAGACAGCTATTGTCAATTTAAATGGAATAAATGGACCTGGAACACATTGGGTGGCATATAAGAAATGTGGAAAAGAAGTCACATATATCGATAGTTTTGGAAATTTACCCCCACCAATGGAATTGATTCGGTCCTTTCGAAAATATTCTGAAGTAAAAATCAAATATAACTGAGATCGTCGAATTCAATGCAATTTTACTGTGGTTTGGATGCAACTTCAACATAAGATTGAGAGGCCGTTAAGGGGATAGTGTTTTCACTTAAGATGTATTCAAAATATCGCACCCTAACGAAAATTGATAAAATAATGCTCGCAAGTATGCCCAAAGAAGTGAAACTTGCATGTGCTGCACATGAAATTGCATATGTTTGGGAAAAATTACCCAGATATCTACAAGATGATATTGACATAATGAAGTAAAGATATCATGAAAAATAAGTAATAAAAATTTTCTATGTTTTTACCACTTTCATCTGAAGTTTACAAGCTTGTGTCCCGAGTGTGATAGTGTTCATGTGGGACAATGTGGTCGAAATCTCTCAAAACGGTATGCTGAACATGAAAGGTCCTTCAGAATAGGTAAAAATGATTCGACGTTTTCGAACCATTGCTTATAATACGACCACAAATTCCCGATTCCGAACAATACGGAAATTTTGCACAATGCAAGCAAAGGTTGGAAACTCAGTTATTTGGAATCCTTAGGAATTCATAAGCATAAGAAATGCGGGTGCAATTTGTTAAATGATCAAATCAATCTAGTTTACTTACCGGTTTTCAAATTAGCGTACCCACATTGTCGCAGGTGAAAATAATTCAGGTACGTCGGTTATTACCTAGAGCGATGTTATATAAGGGGTAATGTTATTATTCATTTGTAGTTTAATGTGAAAGCTTGATAACGTCCCTATAGGACGAAACTGCAGTTAATAATAAAAATGGCAAAAAACAGAAAATTTTCATTTCTGATGATGATCTCGTACCACGAAGTAACGGCTACATCCATCAAATCATTAAGTATAGATATTGTTACGAACACCACCCTGACGATATTCAGATATTGATGTGAAAGATTGCCTTTTATCACGAAGAATATTTTGCTGCTATTGCAATATAGATGGTATCAATAAAAGTGACATTAATTCCAATACAATGTCCCCGAAAATGTGTAAACTGTTTCATATGTGTTGTAGACAACAACATGATCATGAAATGCATCAGTCATGTCACGGAAGTTCGAGCTACAAGCTATTGGGACAAATTTCTTGAGTGCAGACTTTTTTTCCACCTATTGAATTGGATAGTAGCAGTCGTTATGGATTAGGACTTTTGGGATTCTATGGATGCAACACAATCGATAATATAATCGAAGCAAAAAATTTAATCAGATTTAGAATCAGTGATGACACCTCATCCGTACTCCAGAAAGACACCATTAAAATCCCATGTGGTGCTTATGAAATAGAAGAAATCAATGCTGTTATATAAAAACATATTATGTTTAGATTATTCCACAACAAAAAAACAAACGATATAATTGTAGATGACATTTTCTTCCTACATGTCAATAATGATACATTCAAATGTGAAATTCGATCTGAATGTGAAATTTATCTGACACATACAAATTCTATAGCAAATATGATGGGATATGGTCAGGATACATTTCAACCGACGCAAATAGATGGATCGTCACAGCAAATAAATATTACTGTAGTGAGACTTCCGGTTGAATTGCAATATAATACCTGGTTCTTATATAAACAATGAAGAATCCCACATTCTCTTTTCATTCGATATTGATGTTGAGGCTGGATACAATCTCACAAGGGAACCACAAAACATTATATA
>WOGR01005694.1:0-13616 GCA_015342045.1 Leptinotarsa lineolata | reverse complement strand
TATATTGTTTATTTCAGGGATTTCAAATCATTTTACAAATTTTTAGACAATGGAAGTCCGAACTGCTGAAATTAACCTTCAAACTTGTGGTACAGGCTGACGTCCACCAGAAACACTCCTTTTTGATATAAAGTAGAAGCTGAATTCAATTCACTATCATTTGTCCTTTTGTTATAGGGTCTTTCTATTTCTTTAGTTCTGGATAAATCCTTGGAAAAACTGAATCGATCTAAGTTTAGGTATTCTTCTGACTCTATGTCACTTCAGAGGAAATCTGGTAATGACAAATTATCGAAAATTGAGCAATTTTCTTCAAACATGACTCATCCTCTGACGGAAGCATCAAACTCTTACGAAGGTTCGAAATAGATGAACACATCAATCTAGCAGACCGCTATTATAATCTTCATGCAGTCATCGTTCACTGTGGTTCTGGCGTTGAATCTGGTCATTATTACGATTTGGTCAAAGACGAAACGGACTGGTTTAAGTTTGACGATAGCCAAGTCACAAAATTTTCTGGCGATGTGTTGAATTTATTGACATCCTACATTTTATATAATGAAAGAAAGGACATTAGAAGATCAAGATCTTCAGATGTTGTGGTGCTGTAATTTTTTCCGTGTTTTCCTGCAGCTGAAAAAGCAAATGCGCCACTGGAATCAATCAATTCGCCCCGGAGCGCCAATTGATTCATTTTGTTGTTTTATAATTCTATCATAATTTGTATTACTTTTTAAATTGAATATAGCGTGATAAATTTCACTTGTAGATCTTCATACGTTCTGTTGCGAAGAATATTCGTTATTTATAATTGCGATATTTTTACCAAAATTTCATTAAATCATTGGGTGATGCTGACTCTACTGAAAAAAATAGAATTGCAGTATATTTTCCTTTGGTTACCTCTTCCGTTCCCAATGCCTCCAGTTAGGTTTTCGACTTTTCATCAAGTTTAGAATACCAATTCAACCAGACCTATCTATATTATTCATGACTCCTTTCAATAGTCAACCTGTAATTAGCATCTAAGGGAGAAATTATCTCCAATCGTGCTGTCAAATATTGTCAAATAATTAATTTTGTTCTTCTCGTTGATAATACAGCCTTGACTAGATTGATGATTTACGTTGGTTATTGTCTTGATAAATAACCGCATCTTCATTTTTGTCTTATCATCTCTTCTCCATATTTCTCTTGACTTTGTTCGCTGCCGATTGAAATCATTATCATGCTTCTTATATTGTCATCTATAGCGAATAAACAATCGGCTTTATCTTCCAGCTGTTTCAAAACAAAAATAATAAACTTTGACTTGGAAAGGTTTACGTTAACTCATGCAGATATTTTTTCAAAATTTCTATCAATAATTTTTCTTTATTTCTTCTTCATTTCCGTTATCACCTTCGTCCAATGGTTTTCACTCTTCTAATGGGTTGAATAACTTTTAATAACCCTGAAAAGTATAATTTAACCAGACCGACATATTTCGAAAACTAAATTTTTTCAATGTTATCAAAGTGTAAATATGATATCTATTTCAGACTGTATGAACTGAATGGGAAAAATGGTTTGTGGGTGATTCAATGTCCATATTTGAAAATAGGTAATAATTGAAGATGGTGCGTTTACCTTCATTTTTTTATTCTCAACTATGTTCTAAAGTCACAAAAGTGATTTTGGTTCGTGACTCACCTAACAAACATTTCAATGGAATAATAAATCAATAATGATTATTCTTAACCCTCAACTCATCATCAGAGTGTGTAAATGAAAACATTTGTTAATTCGGAAGATAAATCAGAATGGTAACAAAAAACACAATTTTCTGGCCATATGAACTTTATTCAACCTGCCTAATGCAGTTAGCGTAGATAACTTACATAATATCATTATGGAATTGAAATACAAATTGTCTAAGAAATTAAATGGTATTTGTTAATATACGCTCAGGTGCTTACAATGTGGATAACTCTGCGAAATAAAAATTGTGAAGAGCAAAGTTACCAACTAGCATCTAGGACACAAGGACAAGCGTTTAAATAAACATTCGTTCAACATTTGCTTTCATTTGTTACTAAATATTTCAACACATTCGCGCAGGATCGTCCTTGAATCCTTAAATGTTCTGCACCAACTTATACTATCAATGAATGCCTCCAGCTCATGAGCTCTATTGGTCACAATTTGTTAAAACCATAAACATAGAATTTTTGCAAATATTCCAATTTACATGAACAGAAGGCATAGCATTTGATAACAGCAGGGTTCAGATACTTTAATCTATTTAACAGTTCACAAGAAAGAAACAGTTGTCTTCAAATGGGTTTCAATTAGAATAGTGTATTAAAATTGTATATGTTTATAATAATTAGCACTGATATAGAAAGGTAATTCAAACAAGACCATTTTCTCCTTCTGAATTGTGTGAATTTGAAGAAAATTCATCAATAAACCCTGCCCATTTCATTATCATATGGAGTTAGTTAAATCGTTGCAATGTATGTAAATAATGCAAGACCTGAACCAAGTAAGCAAAATTTGATAAAGATACTGAGGCAAAGTAAGGTATTTCTAACGTTATCGTAAGTAGTTCAACATTATCTAAATGTATTACTTTAATACATGCCTTGAGTTTCATACATTGCGATATTCAAGTAAACGATATTATAACGAACTAAAATAAAAATGAGCCCTATATTGAGCGCAATTCGATTGAACACTCAATCAGTTAGAAATATTGTGGAATATAATACTTGTAGTGAGAAATTTTTCCAGGAATTGAAGTACAGTTGTATATTCCAATATAAAATGGCAGTAAGTGATTTATCAGTGGATTGTCACCATCAAATCGGAATCGCTATTCGAAAAAAACATTCAGTATTTGAAAACTAACTCATGATACTATTTTGTGTCAGTGTAAGACGGAGACAATTTCTGTAAAATCACCGACTGCCACAATGAAACTAGTTCACTCAGTAAAACTAATTCTGCACAATGAAGCGAATTTGCATTGTCTTCCATTATTCAAACCTAAATTTATCACTCGCGAAAATATTTCAAAATAGACCTTTTAACTGGAAAACTAAATTTCATTGCCTAAAATCGACGTGTGTGAGAGTATCCGGTATTTTCGTAAAGCTTACACAGACTCTCAGATCGTCCCGGTCCCAACTGAGAAGGTATGCTTACGCTTACGGACATGCCTTCCTCCAATTTCTTGCTGAGTCTTCTCCGTTGCCAGATGAAGGTCCAGGCAGCAATGACAGCCAGTTGAGCTGATAGGAACACGGTGGCAGCGACTATCAGTCCGGCTACGTTAATGCATAGTCCGCCGTCACCGGGAATAAACATTGCTTCGCTTCCTGTGCTGGTTTTGTTAAGGTCACGTTCGAATCCAAACTTGTCTGTGATTTGGATGGACTGGACGAGGAGCATGTCGTCGTGAGGTACAGAGGCAGAACGACGCCTCCTACGTTTTCCGTATGATATGACGGATCGCAAGTCACCTGTTATGTCTTCTTCGTCACACTGCACTGGCTCGCAGGATGGCATGCATGGGGTTACTAGTGCACGGAACTGGACTACTTCGGAAGAGGGGAACTTGAACGCATCGAAGTGACTCAAAAGGATCTGTAAGTAATAAAATAAATCATTGTAGATCTTCAGCAAGACTTCTGTGGATGTGTCATATCAACATTATCATATGGCATAAATAATTATATCATATAATGTTGTTGTGACAGCAAATAAGCAAGACTGATATTTCAGAAACTAATTACGTATTATAAAATCAAAATTGCTCATTTTGAATGCGGAACTCTTTCGCAGATATTAGATAATCTATTCACAACTCCTCGAGAGCGTTTCGAAATTGATATTAAATTCTCGAAAAAAGTGTTTTTCTATGTTGAAAATATAACCTTTTTGAAAAACGTCAGACATATTGGATACATGAAAAAAGTTGAGAATACATTGTACTTACAAAATATTCGAGACCAATATACACAAATGGCATGTCATTGTGATGTTCATATTGAAAAAAATTACTTGTTATAGTGAAATTATAATATAATAATGAAAATATCAAATATTAATGATCATGATTATTTCGGAAGTAAAATTTTCTCAGATGAGTCATGGTTTTCAAAATGGTTCATTTCATGCAACAAACAAGTAGATCTTACCTTCCCAGATACAGCCGATTTGTAAATTGGTCCCATGATGAAATGATCTGTAGGGCAACCGTCTGCATCGATGAGGACGATTTCACTTGAGTCTACACCGTCCATTGCAACAAGTTCTCTGACGAAGATTTCAAACGGGCTATTTTTGTCCATTATTTCGAATTTTAGGGCAAGAGGATCTCCGACTTCAGCGGACTGCATCATGTCATCACCATTCCTGTCGGTAATTTTCATGGCCACATTGGGTGAATCTACGATAACTTCTTCCGAAAGAGCTGAAATGGCAAGAAAATGTGTATCATTTTCATATGAAACTAAATATTGGCACGACAGACAGGTTTTATGAAATTTTGCAGGTCGTAGAGGAGAGTAAAATTATTACTTCGTGATATTTTCGGGCATAGCAAATAATAACGAAACAATTCAGATGTTTTATATTGTAACATCGATGTTTTTTGAAAAGAAGTGTAAACTCGTTGATCAATTACTTCATCGACAGCAGAAATACTTCTCAACTCACTGACGACTTCAGTATTTTTCAATGCATAACTCATAACACGAATTGTCCGTAACTGACCCCTATTTCCCATTTGTAACTTCTATGGAGTTTAGGAATTAGTGTAAGTAATAGCTGACTGAAAAAGATCACTTTAGAGCTGTTAAAATTTTCTGAAGTTTCAATATTCAGATTTTGAGGTTATGAGTAATTTCTGTAAGTTATCGATAACATTGAGTAACTGTTACATTTGGCACAATGAATAATAAAATAGCAGCAGCTACTTCACCAAATGGTGAGAAACAGAAAGTCATTCAAATATAATTGGTTATACATAGTATGGAAACAAGAAATCAGCAATGTTTTTTCAACTGAAATTGGAACAGCAAACAAAGGCTAGACGAACCAAAGACAAGTTGACGACAAGAACAGGAGCAGCTTTTTCGCCAATAAGTGTAACAGTTCAATGCAACACAGAAGTGAAACCAAGATGATTTATTTGAACAAGTGAGTCAAACCAACTGTAGTTAATTTGGTTTTCAGAATGAAATTGAAAAATTCAGGTGGGAAATCTAGGAAATCCGAGTAGATTTTCAACTTGGTCGAAAAAACCAAGGGGTTCATGGTGATTTTCAGGTAGTATAAAGAAACTAAAAAATCAAAAATGAATTGTTTATCCTTGGATAATTGTGTGATACGCGAAGTACAAAGCAAAGTAAAACAAGAAGTAGAAAGGATCTGAGAGAGGTTAGAGCAAATGAATATTTAGCACTACATGTATCTCAAAAAGATGTACAAGCAGTCAGCAAGAAGAATTTTCTATGAAGCTCAAGAGAAGATTATTTATATTGAAGGGGTATTTCAGAGGAATTGAAATGAAAAAACGTACAATATCGATATAAGGTAGACCTTTGCGGTTATTTTGTGACACGCAATATACTTATGCAAAATAATTTCAGTTCCTATAACAGGGCTTCTTGTTGCGAAAGTAAGTAAGTAGCGTAACACGATGAACGTTGGTTCGGATCGGAAAACGAAACTAAATTCATTGTAGGCTGAGTTAGATTGAAGGTTATATATTCCACCTATTCTTGCCACCTATACTTTCCACCTTTCAGAGAATAACCACGATTTCAACATGGACTACTACATTATTACTTACAGGAACTAAAGAACAAAAATTGAACCTGATAGAATCTCCAGAAATCTATAAACGCAAATAATAAAATTTTCTTTTAAACAGGTTAGCACATCCGCTTTTCAAGCGGAAGACCGGAGTTTGATTCCAGGAACTATCACATATTGAATACCTTCCCGACGAGAAAAAGTTTGTTGATATTTCCAAGGGCAAAACCCATCTATGAACAATTTTATAATATCATGAAATCAAATAGCATTTATTCACTTCTCGTGATATGAATACGACTACTTTTGAAAGATATGCTATTTTGCTTCAATATTAGATAATGACGTCTTATTAGACAATTCAAAGTTTGGAGAAATAGTATCTACCATCCCAGAACATAGGCTTTCACGGCCAGAGTCACGGTTGAAGAGAGTAAAATCCGGGTTGATAGGTCATTTTCGAATGGAACCTGGACAACGACTGACTATCTGACTGTCTATCTATATATCCTTGTTTATTGTAAAAAATAAAGATGATCTCTTAGTATAATTTCAATAAAGCGGAAGGAACTTGAAAGATGAATAAAGCCTAACCATCTGCTCTGATCAACACAGAATGTATCAAAAACTCGTAACCACAGGAATATTAATACAATTTCAGGAAGATAAAATAACCAGACTGTGCACCAATATTTGATTACTCGTGTTGGCGAACAATTTTGTTAGAAGTTTCACTTTTGCTAGAGAACTGTAAAGTTTTGAGAAATAATGAAGTATCTACTATCTATTTATCTATGATTATTGCAAAGAAGAAAATAATGTTTTGAAGCAATGAGGCAGAAGAGAGTCAGAACATGAATGAAGCTTGAATATCTGCTCTGAATAAAACAAAAAGTAAGTCATTGAAAGACTCATAAACACGGAAATATAAATATAATTTCAAAGAGATCAAAGAACCAGACTTTGTACCAATATCCAACTACAAGTGCTGACAAAACAATAGAAAACTTCAATGGATCATGGTGACTAATCCTCAAAAATGGTAAAAGTAATTTGCAAAACGTTGAAAATTGTCAAATTGTTGTTGCTCACAATAAATAACATGTTTCTCCAATAATTTCTTACTCTTTCGGTGAATCAACAAATAAATGATCAATGAACAGCCCTATGCATACAAATGAAAATCAATTTGAGTATGATAAAAAGTAGTAGTTTACAGATCATTCACCTTTTCGCAAACAATCGTGAAACACACAATACGCGTTACACCGAATTTATTACCCCAACAAGCCGACGAACACTATGTTTCCGCGACCATACGTAACATCAATGACAAGCCCATTATTCCTATTCTCACCTGGTGTGATGTCGCCGTGCACACCCAAATCCACCTCGTTGGTAACGCTCTTATTGGTCAAATCGTACTGGCAGGTAACCGCTAATCCTAAATCGCTACTCGTGACGATTTTGTCGTGGTGTTGAATTACGACATCGTTAATATATCTTCCTAAACCGTTTTTCCTGACGTTGCATTCGAGATTGTCATAAGCCATACTCAGCTCGAATTCCAGACTGTTGTTGACGTCCCGCACACACGAGTTGGGGCTGCCTTTGGCGTATATCTTGCCGTCGAACAATTTGCTGGTTTGGATGCGGGCGATCATGTCTCCGGAGCGACAGTCGATGCTGACGTTGTAACAGGAGCTGAGCTCGTAAGTAGCTGCCTCGGGGACCTCCAAATAAGGCTCCTGAAATATGAATACTCGTTATCAGATACATTCGATACGCTATTAAAAATGGCCAAGAACTATTTGACTGCCAGTGAAACCAATTACGAGATGAAATTTATGTATGTTTACTTTCTTTGGAAGGGTTGAATATGAATGGCTTGTTTGAAATACATTATCATGCAAAAGAATTGAGCAGAGGAGGAGTGGAGAATATATTTGAAGGATATTATGTTTTGGGTTACGGAAATGTTAATCAAACGAACCTGTTACAAGATTTTACTACAAATCCTTGAAAGTTATCAAAACGAAAGTGAATAGAAAGAATATGAGTTCTAAGTTTCTAAACCCGATAATAAAAATAATTGGTTAGCTGAAATCTGCCCAATTATTCCTTTCAATGGGAAATATGAAAATTTATAGACAAGAAAAATAATTTAGGACAAAAAATCACTATATAATTATATGGAGTTATCAAAAAATGATAAAAGAATTTGGTAATAAATACGATATTGAAACGTCAAAAAAGCATGAAATGCCGTATGCTTTGTATGCGAGAAAAGTATAAGACAGTAAACATCGAAATTGCTCAAGAATATCAAATTGACAGAACTCCTTTAGAATGAGTTGGTTCTGTACAATAAATATAATATGAGTTGGCAAATTGTATACACATGATAAATGAATTTGTCTGAGATGTAATTGATTTTTTCAATATTTTATACAGGGTGTTTTGATAACATGGCGATACCCGCGCAGACTATTTTAGGTCCATTTTGATAAAAAACCGTAATGAAAACATATGTTTTGTAGGTGCGCACTCCTGCCTAGAGTCCCAAGGAAAATCTTTTGATATGTGATTTAATATATAATAGCTTTCACGTTTGTGAAAGCTATTGCGGAACACGTGTTGCGGTAGGAGTGTGTCTTGTGAAGTCTGTAGTGAAAATCTCACAACTGAGCGTTACTTGAATATTTTTTTCTAAATATTTCCCCATGACTTTAGATATTTTCGTGGAATGTAATACGTATTTTCTATGCTTCAGGAAGTTTCATGTTCTTCTTCTCATGATTTTTTATTTCTGACAGTGGCGTCAGTGAGAGATTTGGCTTGAATCATTTCGAATAATCTACAATAATATTTTTCTCGAAAAAGCTATAATGGAATCAAACTCACTTGAATATCAGAAAGTGTAGCTCTGGAGTGATGGCTGAGACGGCACACCATTTCACCGGTGTCTCCGTAGTCATAGGAGTGGCATCTGTAGGGGGAATTAAGGCAAAGTTCACGGCATTCGTCTACGGATCCGATGTCTTGATATACTGAGTCAACAGTTTTCAGAATCCTTCCGTTCAATTTTTTAAATTCGCACAATTTGGTGGGTTCTTCGATGCAGTTGTTTTCGATATAGTCGTATCCTGTGGATGCTTGGAAAGCGTTGGTACCGGCAAGAGTTATTCTGTCCATTACCGACAATTCGCAGTCACCGGTTTCATTGTTGTAGTTGGCAGACCTGGAAAGAAATGAAAAACTTTATTGTCACTGTAACGCATTCGTGATTCTGAATACAACACTGATGTCTATGAAGAAACGCAGTTTTCAAATATGAAAATAATTGGGAGTGTTTGTTATCATATATTCTAATGAAAATCTGCTCTTATAGTACAATTCCTTGATAGTAGGCACTGAATTCTGGGAAATATTATTGCATTGATACGAAAACATTGCTGTCAATGTTGTGATTCTATATATTTTATCTTCATTTTTTCTATTTGTACTCTGCGAGAGGCAGATTAAGGCGAAAACGTCAATCATTTCTGAGAATTCAGTGTCTACTATTTTATAATTATAGTATAGTGATTTTTGGTATCTCCGAAAATTTCTAAGTATTGGACAAGAAAGTTTCGAATTTGGAATATTTTCTAGATGTTCGAATTGAAGAAAAAAAAATTTATAAAATTCACCAGCTTCAATAGATCCATCATCAAGAGAAACGAATAACCTTCGATCTTCAGGCTATAAGGAATTCAGAATTAGAGAAGTCGCTGAATAACTTGTTTTCTGATCTTTGAATCAACATCAAAATTAGTAACTAACTGATGACAGATTAAAGATCATTATCTGTTCAGTTTCAGTCTGCTGAAGTTTCTTGGAAATTATCGTGCAGTACAATGTTTCAAAAATTATGCCAGAAGAAGTGTGTGATTTTTTAAATTTTGAAAAACTTTCTCTCAATAGTTTTTCTTAGATTAAGAGTACTCCTTTGATAAAAACGTTCTTATCGAGCAGCAAAATTAGCAAACTGAAATTTCAATACGGCTACATTCACCTCCAGATTATAAATTAAATAATAATTGAAAATTTATTTTTCCAAAGGTTGATTAGCTAAAAGTGAAAAAACACTATTTTCAGACCTAGGGCGGTTCTGCTTTTTTTCTTAGACCCTGTCACACCCGAAGATGTGGCCAATGCAATCAAATCTTTGAAAATTACACACACTTACAACATTCACGACCTAAACTCTCACATCATAAAGGAGACTATGCACTTTTTGATAGAACCCTTGACCGGCATTATAAATGCGTGTCTCAGGGAAGAAGATTTTCCGAATATTCTCAAAGTCTCAAAAGTTATACCTATTTTCAGAAAAGGTCAGAGGTCAACCCCTGCTGATTATAGACCAATTTCAATAATTCCAGTGTTATCTAAAGTAATAGAGAAAATAATTAAGATCAAGCTGACAAAGTATTTCGAAAAATACGGTCTATTGTACAGAAATCAATTTGGATTTAGGAGCAAATAGATGCGATATTAAAAATTATGGAAAATATAGTCGAAGGCCTTGAGGAGGGCAGGCATACTGCCATCACGCATTATGGTATAAGAGGACTACCGCTTGAATTTTTCGAATCGTATCTCACGAACAGGAAGCAGAGGGTATTTGTTAACAACAGATACTCTAGTTCAAAGCCAGTTATACACGGTGTACCACAAGGGTCAGTTCTTGAGCAACTTTTGTTTATCACCTACATCACTGATCTGTTCTTTCATTCATTTCCAAATAATATGTTTGCTGATGATGCAACACTCATTAACGCGGATAAAAATACGGTAAAATTGGTGATTATTATTGAACGGGCAGAAAATCAAGCGGAGGTGTGGTAAAATGCCAATAATTTAAATTTAAATAGAGAAAAAACTCAAAATCTCGTTATTTCAACACATTATAATGTTGCGGCAGGTAATGAGGTCACATTGCTTGATGTTGTTTCGGATGATAAGCTGAACTGGTCTGGGCACATCGATCAACTCAGTAGGAAAGTATCGAGCTATATTTATCTAATGCGACAACTAAAAAAGGTTGTTAACACTAACACTCTGCTCTCTGCGTACTACTCTTTGATACATTCCCAGATCACGTATGGGATTCTTCTGTGGGGGAACTCAAACTACGCTCTGAAAATATTCGCCCTACAGAAAAAAACAATGAGGATAATCGTTGGTGCGGACCTCAATGCTCACTGCAAGCCAATTTTTGATAAATATGGCATCTTGCCTCTACCTTGCCTCTTTGTCTAACATACCGTGATAGATATCCACAAAGACTAACATTGTTATTCGAACATATCCAAATCTCATAATCATAATACTAGATCAGCGAATCTGTTTAAAATACCTTTTTATCGTCTCGGCGTTGCCAGGAATAACTCACCTAAACTGCATTTATACAAAAAATTACCAGCTAGTTTGGAACAACTTCTAGGTTTATTCAAGAAAAAATGCAAAGTATTATTATTAATATATTGTTTTCATTCCATCAAGGAATTTCTCAGAGCTTATTGGAATGACAACTCCACATTATATTGAGGTTCAGGGTGTTCTTAGACAATTTCAGACAGATTTATAATATTTACTTTTTTATATACTTGTAGTATAGGTATTTTTACTATTAGACGTGTAGAAGTTAGAAAGGTGGAACAATGACCTGCTACAAATGTATTGTATGGATATGTAACGTGACCAATAAAGTTCTATTCTATTCTATGGAGTGATTTTTTCTGTCGATGGGTGAAATAGCATTACGCAATCAAACTCTTTTCTCTATCTAGTTACAAACTTTTGTGTTTCTATAGATTCAAAGTGATTTTTTGCTTGCATACACATATTTGCCGATGTTCTATCTTTCCTTGATATTTTCAAATCATTCAGTTCCTCGTAGATGATAATGAACGTGAAATGAAATATTGCCGATCTCCGACTATAACTTCTGGGGCTGGTAAGTTTTGGGAAACAATATATAACCCTGGAACCAATTGTACATAAACCTTCAATGTGAGTTAAATAATCTGTTCTTTTAGATGTGTGTCCTTTCAATGACAACCATATGAGTAACACATATTACAGTTATTTTCCAAAACTGCCAAAGGTGTACATTTTTCTGAGGAAAATTTGTTACTGAGGGTTATCGACATACTGGACAAAATTCATGATGATATATCAAAACAACAAACTATCGTATTGAAGCAATGCACACTCTGATAATGAAATCACAGACACTACTTGTTGAAATCTATGTTTGAGCTGTTTTTCGTAATAGATTCTACTGATCTGTTTCATCATGACCTCTTATATATTTTTGGTTACGATAGCCATACTGTAGAAATAGGTAGCAAATATATTCTTTAACTGACTGATTGGAGTCAGTTTCAGGAAATCTCTGATCAATAGTTATGATATTAATTTCCATCCCAAGTGTATCCTTGACCATTCCATTGAAATGGGCAGTCTACAAAAACACCGCAAACACACTTGTGAACTGTAATTAAAAGTGATGGTCTTAAATGAACAGAGAGCATAACAAACCCCATTAGCATTTTTCTCAAATGAAATCATGCCAGTTTTTCAATTTGCCCATCACTGATTTCAATCGCATCCGCTGGCTGTTGTGGATTTTGCTGTCAGTCCACTTGATGCGGTTCATGTTAGACATCTTACAAACGCCTGTCTCATTGTTGCAGTTGGCAGCGGCTACGACTTACGCACATATAAGACAATTGCATAAAATAACAATTATTTTTATATTGACCGTAAAGTAATTTCTCAACGTCTACCGAACATGCCAAGTAATCTATTTATCCTGAACAGAGGCGGAGAAAAAGTTTGAAGTAATTTTTTTTTCATGGCATTGAAGTACGAATGATCTAAAAAACCCAAGAATAATAAATACGGATTGAATTGAGAAGATAAAAAAGAATCATAACAATCATTGTAGAAAAAATACAGATAGCAGAACCTAATGAATGAAATACACTGAAAATATTGAATGGAGGAACTAGTTTGAAAAATTTTATTGTTCTTCCGTTTCCGGGAATTATGTAGTTGTTAATGTTTACTTCTGATATTTTTGTTTCACATCCAAACTCACCACTCTTTGTGTAACCTATGATAATATGTTATCGATTTTCTTTTATCATACAATTATACATCTATTGTATTGGGTTCCTGATGGTGTTTGTAAAACGCACGTTGAACATTTGAGACTATGGAAAAATGGAAAAAAATCAAATGCTTATGAATATCTAACGTCAACTATTCGAAAAGGACAGTTGAATCATACCAATAAATGTAATATTTATATTGTCAATATAAGAGTCAAGAATACCAAAATCGAGTCGTAAGGCAATATACATATCATCACATTTACCTAACTCTTTAGTGACTAAAAATATAGCAGAATTCCCAGTACAAAACAATGAAGGACATAGTCATTAGAAAATGATAATGACTTTGAGAGGACTACACATAGAACAAAAACTTCAAAATGACGTTTTTCACAACTCATTCATGAATTATATTTTTCAAGGAAGTTTTTAGGAAAAACATGCCTTTTTCTAGATTGAAGGGGTTATATTTTATTAGGAGTGTTTAATCTTTTGGGAAAGAGAGTTTTTGGCTTTCTACTACTCCATCTTTATACAAAAAATGTGGGAATCTTCCAAAGAAAGGAAGGAAGCAATCATTTTTTTGAAAAAATGAAATACCACTAAACATAGATGTGTATATCATTCAAAGAAGTAACT
>WOGR01005693.1:0-13616 GCA_015342045.1 Leptinotarsa lineolata | reverse complement strand
AGTCTCTGCATATGATGATTCAGACGACAGTGACCTGTAAGGAGGCCTGTTAGACATCGTAGTTCATCCCTACTGAAGTCCAACAACTTTTTGGTTTTAAGCTTCGAAGGGTGAATGAACGCCTTGGAGTGAGCCAACCCTGGGAGATTTCGCCAGAAGCCTTTAAAACTTTAGAAATATAGGACCATCAAACGAAAAGTCAAATTGGGACTGAATGTGAAGAATTAGCTAAGAATTCTGCACCAAACAACAAAGAAGATTCCTTTCTATATTTTAAAATCTAGGAACAATGACATGAATTTAATTCTCCCCTCTTTTTCATCTTTGGGATTTTTAACCATTTTTTGTAATGAACTATCGTCGATTTTAACAACCACTGATGGAGAAAAGATTGGGAAGCTCAAATTAATTTAATCATTTCCAAAGTTTTTCCGAAGTTTGATCATCTTCGTCCCCTGAAGATGTTAAGCACTAGTGTTGGTGGAACGTTAATAATCACACACATTGGACGTTGGTCACCAATCTGGAAAATCAATAGATACTATTAACATGACAGTGAAAGCCTATTCCAAATAATTTTATTCAATTGATTTTAACCATTGTTTATTCGTTCGTTGAAACCTGTGGAAAAGTTCATGTTGGGAAGAATTTGTTAAAGCGACTACTCTAAGGATAAACATTCTCCAGTGAAATTGTAACGAATATTTCATTACATTCATTATTCCAAATGTTATCTATAATACCAGTAGTTTAATCTCCACAATTTCGACTATCTTTTTACTCGGTAACCGGTATTATAGTCACTGCTACCGATGTCTTGACAGACGCGACCGAATCGGTTCGTTTTTCGACGAAAGCCTTCTCTTTTCCTGCGTGTGCTTGGCTAGAACGGTTGATATCTGGTACGTTATCTGGTCCCTTTTCTGAATATCTATTGATAGTAAATTTGATGAGATCGGGTTGAGTATATCTTTTGTCTCTCCTGGATTTTGGTATTCAGTAATAAAAATCATTCATTTACTTGATTTGTGATAATTGCGCTGCATGTGATTGAAGGTTATAGCTTTCGGTCGATTTTGTGCTGGCTCATTTCGCTCATCGAGGTTTAAATATTCATAATTGACGAAATCATCTGTTCCTTGGGGTATTTCCGTTATTCGCTTTACGGTATTTTCGTCATTTATGAAATCAGTATCTACTCTGAGTAAAATTTCAGATACCCGTGACATACCATTCTCGAGCTACCTGTTGCTGCAGCTGGGTTATTTATCAGGAGTTTTGGAAGGACAAGACAGGAGAATTGAAGTTGAGCAATGATTACTTGGTGACATTCAGGCAGTACCTTTCCAGGACAATTCCTCAGGTGAGCATTCATTTTCCGTCTTATCTTTTTGGGGTCAAATTAATGTTTCTTTGAGAAATGAATGCGAACTTGAGAGAATTTGTTTCTCTGGCCTTATTGGTTAACCAAGTACTGCACTCATCAAATTCATTTTTTTTTCAATTTTGTTTGAAATTGATCTGATAAACCCAATCCCTCCATCAATTACAAGGTCAACCAGTTATAATTTTTTCTGGGTGTATGCAGTTTCAATTCAGTACTCATCTGGCAGTCTTTCTGTTGAAGGATTTGCCACCCTTCCTTGATTAAAATTATTAAATATATATTTTTCTCAGTACCTTTGAAGCATATTGACAAGCTAGCAAAGATAGTTACCTATTGGTATCTTATTTAGTATATCCTTTTGATATTCAATTTGGTATATTGAGAAAACTTGAGAAATCTCATTAACTAATCACATTTTACTATACTTTAGTTCACAGCTTCGTCGGCAGATCAAGTGAGTACAAACCCATGAACACTTTACATCGACTTTATTCCACTCCCCTATACATCAAACACGATATATTCAAATGCTCTCCTCATACTCTTGTCTATTCCCATTCAATATATTATTTTCATCACTGCCTTTGACTCCTCCAATCTATTGTAGTATCCGAAAATTTTGCATCTAGTCAGCGAGATGTCTTTTTGTTGTTGTCATGCTAGTAACTAAAGGAGAAGACGATGGAAGTGATGGTATTTTCAAACTCCAGACAAAGATGAATCACATAATATTTTTTTAATCATCAACTCGTATTTATCATATATTTGATACAATAATTATGGCGGTTACGAATGTCATTACTCCAAAGTGATTAGAACTAGATGATAAATGATTTGTAATTGAAAAATTGAACAGATACATATAATATTACTAATGATTTGCACAATGTAGTAATTGGTGATTCATTTAATGGTTTGTTGTTATATCGAAACAATATCATTATCTCAACTTTTCTATATTGCAACCGACGATACAATAATAATAATGATAATACGTCTTTATTCACCATAACAAAACAGAATAAATACAACAAAAAAGATTTATATTTTGGGATGACTAAAACTGAATTGTTTCGTGTAATGACACTAGTAACTGAGGAAAATGTTTTCAGCTCTTGCAGTAAATAATCAGGCTGGCGAGTTGTCAATATTTTGTGGGTGCCAGTGAGTAAGTGCTGAGTATCTCAACTTTTAACCATCCTGATTTTTGCACAGCTGGAAATACACGGTCCTATTTCCGGATACCAAAGAGAAGCGCAGACAGCTATTCTGAATACGCTGAAGACGAGAAGCATAAAGTAGGTCCATAACTGCTGACAGTGAGAAACTTTTGATATGATTAACGACTCACATAATCTAAATCTCGATTTGGAAAAAAATTTCCTGAGAGCTTTATACGAAATTCGATTCAGATAGCTAACATGTCTAGTAAAGTAGAGATCTAAGTCGAACCACAGTCCTAGATTTTTTATTTCGTTCACGGAGGGAAGTATTTCATTCTCAATACGTATACTTGAATAAGTTATTAGTGAGCTCCCTATACCTTCTAGGTCTAACAATAATTATTGCAAATTTTTCAGAATTGGTCTTGAGCTTATTCGATGTAGAAATGTCGAAAATGGCTTGAAGATCGAGGTTAATATATAACTGTGTAGAGGTAGAATCTTGAGACGGAAAGGAAACATATAACTGTGTCATCTGCGTTGTGATGTATCTTGCATTTTTCCACAAATAGATGAAAATCACAGATATAAGGTAAGTGACCCTAATTCAGACAGTTTATGGATAGGGGTAAAAATATTACCTCAAAATAAATATTGAAATAGATTTGGGAGTGAGAAACGTTTATGTAACTTTCAGTATATACCTATTTATCATAGATATTCTTCGATGAGACCTCCAGAATGTTCGGGATTGCACAAAAATATTTTTTTGGTGATAGTATCATCGTACGCAATTTCGACAGCCATCGGAGCAGATTGGCCATAATTTCGACGATATTTGAGCCAATTTTCGACAGTGTTCCCAAATCCAACATAAGACATTTACCTGATTCAGACATACATATTAAGAACTGAGCTCCATACTCACCTTATTCCGTTAAAAAGTTAACATCAATTTCATTCTATTCATAAGGAAATATACGAATCTATTCAAAAATGGTACTTATTCAAACAAGAATTCAAGAATTAGGATTTCCAGTTTTAAGTAAAATTCTATTCAAAAGGAAAAATACAAATCTATTCAAAAATGGTATTTATTCAAACAAGAATTCAAGAATTAGGATTTTCAGTCTTAAGTAAAGTTCTTAATGAGTTCTTTGACTTTAAAAACCTTTCTTTCATTAACCTGCTCTGGTGTACCAATTTTTATACAATTTCTTCGAAACTATACCAGAATTCATCATCATCTTTTGGCCATTTCCAATGACCACTCTTGCATATGGTCTTCACCCTTATGCCAGTGTCTTTGATTTCTGTAATGATGCCTGGGTACAGTTCTTGTTCATAGGTTATCACAACATAATCGTTTACTTTGATTTCAGTTATTACAGGTTCATTTGGTTGTTGAGTATCGGCCAGTTAAGACTCCTGACTATCTTCATTTTCAACGTTCTCCTATTCCTTATTTTCATTGTTTTCATTATCCTTATTCTCTCCATTGTTTTCATTTGATTTCTTTCCTTTTGTAGGCATTTTCTTCAGCTGTTGTTATTTGTTCCTCTCTCTTGGGCCTCCGCTGCTCCTTTTGATCTTCTATTTTCGTCTTTTCATCGTTTTTCTTTGAATAGTATGCTTTCCAGATACAGTAGTGTGGTCAATCGTGTTTAGATCATTTTCATTGACTTGTTGGGTTGATTTGCTTCCTAATAAAATCTTAGTGAAATCAACATTCATCACATTCATTTAGTGCGTCTTTCAGAACTGGGGTAAAATGCACTTCATTTAAAGTTTTCTGAGTCTCCTCAGTTCTGAACTTTCGCACCCTTTTCTTGCAGCTATTCTTTAAAGACCTGAAGTGCCCCACATTTAGAGGTTGTAGAATATGGGTTGAGTTTGGCAATGAACTAATCAGAATTATCCCTTTTTCTCGGCAAAAATCACTGAGTGGTAAGGTTACAAGAGACTTATGGCCATCAACGTGAAGCAAAATTGGAAATTGAATCTGTTCAATTAACCAGGGATGAAATATGTTAGTGATGTACTCAAAAAATGATTCGGCGGTCATCCATTCGCTTTCGGACTTTCCAATTCCCCAACCACTTGGAACCTTCATTACGATGTGTTTGGGAATATGTTCGTAAGGATACATCATCATAGTTGGTGCCAATTTTCCTGCTGCATTTTCTGAAATATTTACAAGTTAACAAATATTTGTAAAAGATAATTCTATTGCTTGGGCTCACCTGCTATGAGAACGGTGAGACATTCCTTGTCATTACCAGATCGATCATATACAGTCTTACATCCTTTTGAAGACAACACGTTGCTGCCCTTTGGAGACAGAAGAAAAGCTGACTCGTCAGAGTTGAATATTCTTTCTGACTCAGTAATATCAATACTTTCATCATGAAAATAGTCATGAATTTCTCTAAACCAACTTTTGATTTTGTTTTTGGTCACCGCAGCTCGAGACGCACAAATATTTTGACTCATACGTTGACTCAAGGTGCCTTTTTAGGAACTCCTCATACTACTGACTTCCTGGTTGCCCATCATGGAAATTACTGTTCCGTTTCAATTTATCAATCAAAATAGCTACACTGTCGATTAGCTGAGTCTTGGTTATCGGAAAGCCCATCCTTGCCATAATAATGAGCCATTTCGATTAAAGATCTTCATTTTCTGTAAGTATAGTTCCAACACCACTTTTGCAGTCTACTGGGTACTTTCCCGATTTTTTGGCGGCTGTTGAGCATGACTTCCCATGTTTAATTGCTCCTAGGGCATTTTTTATATTCCTTGGAGTATTTGCAATATTTCTTTTCTCCCGGCATAATTTTTTTTGTCCTTCAATTATAAACAAAAGGTAAAGCAAGACCTTTCGATGGATGTCGAAATTGAGTTCAGAGTGTCCATAACTTCGACACCCGTGTCGAATTTATGACCACATGAAAATCATAAAACAAAGACTGATGCATTGGATATCAAATTGTTCAAAATAGGATCTGAAAAAGGATGAAATAATTCTTAGTGATTTCTTGGATACATATATTCGACCTGACGAAATCAGGACAATGGCTCATTGTGATGTACCAAAATTCGACACCTTCAGATTTTCGAATAAATAGGAATTCATCTTAACAAAAACATGTCGTATGGATAATTTCCTTCCTTTAAAATCAGAATATGAATTCTTTTCAATATTCTAATGAAAATTCGCAATTCGCAAGGGCACAGACGTGTCCTTTTGTTTTTACCTTATATGAAAAGAATCAGTATTGAATGCTTGTTTCGATGAGTCAAACCATAGACACTCTAAGGTTATATTGAAAATTAAATATGTGTGTAATAACGTTTCCTGTAAAACTAAACTTTCTCTGAATATTACTAGATGACTCTTTGCAAGAATTAAGGCAGTGTGGAATTACAGTTTTCTTAGTAAATGCAAATTACTGCAAGAGTGTCTGATTTGGGGACACCGTCTTATTTACGGTCACTTACCCTACCAACTAGAAAGCAGAGGTCTAAGAATATATCCTTGTGACACTCTATTAGACATCGACAAAGCATTCGATACAACAACATTGACCACAATTCTTTGAGTTCGATTGGAGAAATAGTGACACTACTTGCCTAGAAAAACCAAAATAGATGAGTTTATCACATAATATCCCATGATTGAATATATCAAAGGCCTAACTACAGTCCAGGAGTACTAAGCAGGTCCATCATCTGGAGCTTCAAAGAGATCATCGGTAATTGATAGAAAGGTCATAGTGGTACTATGCTTGGGCTTGAATCTAGATTGCACAAACGTAACTATCGATTTTCATTGATGAAGCTATTCATCAGATCTTTCAGTACTAATTCCGCTACTTTAGGAGAATTGTAATTGGTCCTAGGTCAGAGAGGTGTGTAGGTGAGATAGGCTTAGCCAGACAAAAAACCAATCTATCTTTCTCAACATTGGGAAAGCAATTGGTATCAATAGAGTTGATGAGAAAGGTGAGATGATTTATCAAGGATGAGTCGATGAGATTAAACAATTTGAATGTCTCTAGATGAGCGTTTTGCTAACAAAGTCAGAATCATCAGGGGATAATGAAGACTTCAGTGTTTTTATTTTGGTACGGAAAAATATTTTTATAGACTGTTATGTTAGTTTTAAGATTTTCACTGGTGTAGCGATTCAATTCAATCATAGCAATTATATCCCAATATTCCAACAATCTCCACACGTTATACAATATTTCAGTGAAAGCTCATAAGACCTTATAGATCATGGTGCTGTAAAACTGAAACGCATTTTCAACAATATTTACAATCTGTTACGATGATTGATTGAGTTGAATCATGTTCATTGTGATACCACTCAACTATTTGTGAAAATTGAAATAAACGTTTACCACCGGAAAGTAAAAACTCTATCGGCCAACATTTTTTTCGTAGTCAGGATCAGAAAAAAAGGTAGTGCCAATTGAAGAACTACGTGAAAACCTACCGGATGAAACATACATACGTCAAAGAAATTGTATCCGTGAGATGGATCAGGTTGACGTTGTACAAATAAGATGTGATGATTGTACGTGATATCATAATACCCAGTATCGAGCATATATGACATTATCAAAATACATATTCACGCCCAGGTACATTAGTATTCTTTACGACGCACACTGATGGATATAGTTGTCGTTGAACCGGGCAATTTCTAAATAGGGGCTAATTGACAATGAGTGCAAGGTCAGTAAATGACAATAAAAAGGATATTATTACATGCAATTTCATCACTTTCACTGACTCATCATACTTTCTACATATGTTGGCAATAAACCATACATGAAATAAAATATCGTTTTGTGATACCGAAAGGTAGAGTTGGAACCTGTCACGCAAATGGATCCAATAAGAAATATTGTCTCACTCAGAAAAACTGCCACATTATAACCTTGAGTAGTTGAATATCCTGTATCCTTTCAACAGTCCATACAAAATACAGAATCACTGCTATCATGCTATCATCGTTGAGTTTTTTTGTCGGTCAAATATAAGTTCTCTTTCAAATTATTCCATTATTTATTTCTCTTTACTATCGACTTGGAATCGTTTTTTTCTTATTATTACTATTATCTTGGTGGGAGTGACCAATGGTTTCATTTTCAAAACTCCAGGTTTCCACTAGGAATACAAATTTGTACAAAGTTTCATATTTTTTATTGATATAAAAGGTCTCAAAAAATCAACTCATTTCAGAGCAGAGTTCCATTAGAGTTCGTGCTCGATTACTTCTTTCATTTGAAACCTACTTTTTCTGAATGAACTGCATCCAGAGAAAAGTTCTCGCTTCTGTATTTTTCCCAAAATAATATGTGTTTCTAAAAATTGAACTCTGAATATCTTCACTTCACTACTACTTTTCTTTGAACAATGTTGAAAACAGCACACGTATCAATTGCCGCATCATTTGCAATTTTCACAGTAGTGTAACGCATCTCACGCAATTCATGAGTTTTATTGCTTTTAATTTTTTTAAATAAAACTAATAGAGGCCAGCATTCTTGAAGATTTTTATCGCGATTTTTGTAAAACCTTCCCCAGTAAAACTCTTCTAGTAACTTTTTATTGAAAATGTCTGATTTGGACTTTGTGAAAGCTATTTAGTTTGATATACTGTTTTAAGTTTCTGAGTAACAAGGCATGTACACTCAGGTGCATAAAAAACGTGCACTTCAAAATGTTAACAAATTTTGATAAAGAATAACTTTTTTACTTTCAGCTCGATTTTGATAATTTAGGGAGATACACATATTATTGAACATATTATAGGAATGGAGTATACAGAGTGGCCTCTTTTTTAATGGGATTGTATTGGTAACTTTTGAACCATGAGAGTTAGAAGGTCGATCAAATGAAGAAAAAGTTGCATTCATAGGAGCAATGTCAAGTGGTTCAAACGAATCGGAAATATCGGGTACGGTTATTGAGATATCATAAGAAAAATAAATTCTGTAATTTTGAATTTTCTTTTTTTCCTACGTTATTTCAGAAATTATCAAAAAACGTTACAGGTATTTTTTATTCGATAGTTGATTCTTCTTGATTTGACGTAATCACATTTCGAATTCAACGTTTCGTACGGACCTGCATATTTTATGACACATTTCGAAAAAACTTCTCACGCTGATTTCAAAAATATATCATACAATGTCATTCAAAGTTTATTTTTAGGTGATTTTGAGAATGCACGAAAAGGTAATTTAAGGAGACGAAATGGCAAATAAATAAGAGGGTTGAGTGCAAAGTGCATTTCATAAAATGATGGACATTTCGAACACTTACTTCTTGAATTTTCTTCACTATCGAATCATCATTTAAATTTTCTCTCGATTAAATGATAGTTTCGTTTAATTATTATGAATTAGATTTTTCTCATCTCGAAATATGTAAATAATCATTACTTGTTCTTTACTTTTATTCTGATACGTTCCGTTCAGTTTGAGATGGGTGAGTTGATTTTCTCATCATAATGTATCGCATTTTGTTACATTAACTTGAAATAAAATCAATACCATCCGAACCAAAAAAATTTAGATAAGGGTCTAAATCACCTAAAAACCAACTATGAATGACATTGAATGATATATCGTTGGATTCATCGTGTAAAGTTATTTCAAAAATTGTCATGAAATATGCAGGTCCGTATTGAAATAAATGGGGTCGAGGGTGGCCCAGAGAGTATGAAACGTTGGATTTGAAATCTGATTACGTCAAATTGAAGAGAATTACCTATCAGATGAAAAATGTCCGCAACATTTTTTGATAATTTCTGAAATAACGTAGGAAAAAAAGAAAATTCAAAATTACAGAATTTATTTTTCTTATGATATCTGAATAACCGGCCCTGCTATTCTCGATTCGTTCGAACCACTTGACACTACTTTCATGAATGCAATTTTTTTTCATTTGACCGACCTTCTAACTCTTATGGTTTGAGAGTTACCAACACAATCCCATTGAAAAAGTGGCCACCCTGTATAATCACCGTCGTTCCATAATATTGACCAAGTAGCATACACCATCAGTTTTCTGTTGATATATCCGAATAAAGTGTAGAGAATTGGAGGATCAAAACGTTTAAATTTAATAAATCTGGTGTACGAATACAAAAATACTTATAATGTATTCACCTAAAAGTCATGTTTGATAAAATTTGTATTTTTGTGAATTTTGGATAGGAGTAATATATGGATACCACTTGGATGAAATTAATATCTTTCGTCTTCCCTCGTATATGATAGAAACACAAAAATTCACTTTTGCATCCTGAATTATAGATAATGTACGAACTTTTGAGAACATTACATTTTTTTAGGAAATCAATAAAAAGTTTTTAATATGGTGCCAATTTTACATCGGAGAAACTTCTTATGAAAGTTTCAAACTATTCGAAAGGTCGTTTACATATACAATAGTTGAATTCTATAACAACCTAGCACCATCCTTTCGATCGAAATTTGTTTCCAGTTCCAGGTACTGCCTCAAAGAACTCCTTAAGAACAAGCAATAATACCCGAAAATCTACGACACATGCCTCTTGTAGGCATTAGCTGAAATATTCGTATTATTCTTATGTTTATACCGATATCTGCCTCATCCCCCCTCTTTATTTAAATACAAAGTTGTACCTGCTTTCACAATTTCAATTACAATTCATGCCTTTGTTTTTTTATTTTCTATCTTTTTGATTAAAGGAAAAAAAATTCCTAATTTTTTTGTAAGGTGTAAGAGGAAGAATGAAATCTGTTCAATCTTGTATCCTATTGACAAATTTGTATATTTTTCTCTATATTGTATCATTTTACTTTTGCTGTCAATGAATTCATTTATTATTATATTATTATGAATAGGTAAAATTTTGGTTGTTGATCGAAAAATTTTTCAAAAATTAAATTCCTATTCTGATTCATGCAATGGTATGTATACAGGCAGTTTCTTTTATCATGTGGTAATATTGCTATATTCAAAACCATAACAAATACGAAGACGTTTAAATGGGAAAAAAGGTAACTGTTATCGGAAACAATACAATGGTATTTTGATTTTGCCTAACTAAATAATATATCAGTCCTTTCATTATTTGAATACATCTTTGATATGATCATAAACGTCTGACATTTCTCAACGCATAAATTTTTCCTGCCATAGACACCAAGCAAAGCTTAGGCGTTTAAGATGGTAAATGAATTGAGATGCTATTTGATCATACCAAATTATACAACGATTGAATTTTGACCGAAAACTGATATTTTCGTTATTTCCAGGATTGAGAATTATGAAAATATTATGAATTATAATTGATTAGGGAGAAATAAGCCTTGAAAGAAGGATTACGGCAATACAAAAATTTCCAAAACGAAAAAGTACGAATTTTCATTATGTTAGGGTATTTAATAGTCGAATTTATTGGGTTGTCTGAAATATATTTTGAAGAAATCGAAACAATTTACAAAAAAAGTAACGACAGGACCGTAATTTAAAATTGGTGTCACTGATGATGGTAGTTATTTCAATTGAAATGTGATGTGATGTACCCTAGGATTGCAAATTTATCGCTTCAACAATATCTGTAATAAAAAAGACAGGTCCGTATTAAAAAAAAGTTTATAGTTGCCATGTTGACACGAAACGTTTTATCGAATATTCATTATTACATCGTCATAATATACTTCGAATACAATAACATTTTCTTTTCATATTTTCGGATATTTTCCGAAATAAGAATTCCATTCGAAAAAAAAACAGCATCTTTGATTTTCCCCGTATAACTCGAAAAGGGCGAGAGTTCCTGTAAATTTTCTTCGATCATTGTATTGTGCCCGATGACAGTTGCATTTTTTCCCATTTAATCGTCTTCGTATCCGTTACGATTTAGAATATAGCAACGTTACCGCATGATAAACGAAACGGCCTATATACTTATTGATTATATTAGTTCATTTCAGTAATCCTTGAAGTATCAAAAATTATATATTCATCGCAAATTTCTGAGAACACTGTTGAAATTCAAGCGTGCGAATAACGCTTCTTTGGTTGGGTTTCGCTTGTGAGCGAATAATTTCTTAGTATTCATCACGAATTGAATGACTCACTCGCGTAGTATATTTATTCTATTTACATATCAGTCTGTTGAACACATGTTCTTTTGATGAAGATTTTTTTCAGCATATGATTCACCCACTTGAATTAATTATTATTTTCATCGACTGCAATGACGCTCCTAATTAGATTCAATGGTGGATAAATCACGAATGATGCGGTAATATGTCACACTTTCTTATTTCGGTAATCGTGAGACAAACTTACGCATAAAACAAGCAAAAATGCAATTAGAGTCCTATTTGAAATCGAACACTTTCTAAAATTCCTCGCTAGGTTGATCATTCAGAGAGATTCTATGCTCTATTGAATTAGTTCAGGTCCCAGCACTTCCTGATATTTTCTATCAGTTCCCACATAAATAAACATTATAACTGGATTAGTTTTTTACGTATCCTTACAAACAATTCTCAAGACACTATCAGACACCAATCACATCGTACATCGTTAGGAGATGACCATACTGATTTCATCAATAAGAGGGCCACTCTTTTTGTCTGTTATATTCGTGTTTTGACTTTTCTTTTGACCTCAGTTGACTCCCGTTTATTCCAATCGTTCAGAATGTTCAGGATTCTTACAATAATAAATTCTGTTCAAAAATGTATTTCTTTCATTATGAAATGTTCCTGTGGTAATTACGTTGCAAGCACCTTTTTTTCTAGCCGAGAGTATTATAATGAACTGCGGCTATATATCGTACACTTCGGTTGTCGCAATTACCCCTCAAAAATATCTAGTAGCGTCATATCAGGTGATCTAAGGAGCCTTTCTAAGGAATCACATTGGCCTATCGAGCCTATAATTTTCATATAGACACTTTCGAGACAGTTTTGAGGAGAAGGTAGCTCATGTTGATGAAAACTCATTCGGGTTTGTTAAATTTCCTAACCGGTAGATAAGCGGCCGTGGTTCTTCAAAATGGCCCATAGGATCACCTGGTATGGCGCCTCTAGATATTTTTGACAGAATATGTGACATTAGAAATGTACAGTATAAAAACACAGTTCATTTCAGAACTCTTGGATTGAAAAAGGGGTACTTGTGATGCACTGTTTGGAATCTTTGGTGTTGTACTGAATCTTACTGGAAGTTTATCGCAACACCAAACCTTTATTTTCAACACCTCGATACGTGTTTCGATCACCAAGTGATCATCGTCAAGAGGGAGATTATTACTTGGTGATCGAAACACGTGTCCAGGTGTTGAAAATAACGGTTTGGTGTTGGGATAAAACTTCAGTAAGAGAAAAAGGGATGTTTGCAACGAGATTACCTAAGGAAATTTTCATAATTAATGAATGAAATACATTTGTAAACAGGCCTTATTATTGTGGGAAAATGTACATTCTGAACATTTATTGGAATAAACTGGAATGTTTTATGATTCTATTTTCTCTTGAAATTATCAGTTCGTTAAAAAATTTTTGTTCGTATTAATGTCATGTGTTTTTGTAGTTCCATATTTCAAAGTTTATTCATTATACTGTGTCGTGGTATATACTGATCGATAGAGAATTTTGTACTCTATATATTGATGCTTCTCATTTTTTGTTAAAATTTCAATTTTTTGCCTCTTTCAGCTCATTAACATATAGTGTGTCCGCAAAGTATGAAATAAATTCGATATTTCCAAAACCAAAGGTCGTTTTACAAAAACCTGAAACAAGTCGATTCCTAATTTTAATATTCTACATTCAACCACAAAATTTCATTATACAGAGTGATCCATATTAATGTTATGACGTCATCGAGAATTTTTTAAATACAACACCCTGTATATGGTATCAGTTTTAGATAATCTGTAACGATCTGATTCCGAAAAAACGGACAGAATTTGAAACATGTGCGCTCAGAAAATAAATTTTATTGATATCTAATAAAAGTAGAAATTCATTGATTAGTTTTTT